>OZ012695.1:39200513-39232781 GCA_963942565.1 Maea johnstoni | reverse complement strand
TGATGTTGATGATAATGATTAGAATGATAGTAATGATAATAATAATAATAATGATAATAATAATAATAATAATAATAATATAATAATTATGATAATAATCATGATAATAATTATGATAACAACGATAATGTAAGCAACCACCATGGAAATAATGAAATATAATTTTAGAAATACAGAAATAACATGGACATACCTGATAATACTAATGATTGTAATAGTATTGATGATATAAATGACTGAGTATCAATTTATCATCATGCAGTCAGATTGCTGTTTTAAATGAATTCGAGAATACCATATATGGTCTCATCACAAATATGATAAAAAGGTCTATATTCAAAGACATTTGACAAGACTTTATTAGTTCTCATTATGGAAAAATAACGTTTATTCAAGTTCTCCGTGTAGTGTCAGACCAGCTGGTTGCCCTAAACTTGAAAAGTATCTGTGATCGATGTCTCCGTCTAGACGAACAACTCTTCCCTCGCAGGTTGGACACCTGTTATCACTCGTTAGCCAATCAAAGACCATTATTCCCCCTGGGGGATTGACGAAACAGCATTGTCATATTTCATCAACTCTGATATGAGAACCTGACATGTATACCCCACTAATACCCAGGGTCTGGCCACCCCAGCGGGGCGCTTCCCTGTGATCCGTACCCATAAACATCTTGCGGTGGGGCACCCTCTTGGGGTACATGTGGTACAGGGTGTTGGTTGGCTGGGTGTATAATTGAACTAAACATCCTCAAGACTGTTTTGTCATGTAATGTTGAGTGGCAGGTGGATCGCGGAAACCCAACCACTGAGTGGAGATGATCATGTAGATTTCATATTCCAGATAAAGACGTAGCAGAGCGTGACGTTAACAGATTCATGCCTAACAGATCTCCTTTAAAAAGGTCATCTTGACCCATTTTACTTTTGAAATAACTTTGGAAATTAATCATAAATTCACAAAATATTTGAAGGAGTTGTCAGTTGGATTTTGATCAACATTTCTTACTCAAAATTTTTCTGAAAATTCCTATTGCGAATGAGATATCACCAAAAATGTCAGGCGGTTTGGGTGAGGTAGGTATGCATGGGTTAAACCTTTAATAATGATCACTGCGGCCAAAAGTAAAAGCATGATTATGAAAATATTTGATGGAGAAATGTTTAATAAGGATAACATCTCTCCTTCAATTATTTTGTAGAATTATTCTCAATTTAAAAAATATTGCCAAATGTATCATAAATCCAGACCACAATTTCTGGAGGAATTTTCAAGCATTAATGTATCAACTACATAGGTAATATTTCAAAGACCCAATACTCCTGACTGCAGGAATTTTCAAAGAAATATTTATAAGAGAATTAGAGACATGAACCAATAGAAACTTCTCTTTTAAGAGCTGTGCCTCTACCCCTCAGAGTAGCTTTATTTTCTAGTCATACATATAAGGTTAGAGAAGCTGTCTTTAAGAGCACGTTGCTCTGCCTCTCTCCAAGAGACTAGCTTTATTTTCTAGTCATAAGGAAGAGGTTGGAAAAGCTTCACTTTAAGAAGCGATTGCTGTCTCTCCCCCACAGACATTGTTTTCACAGCCCCAAGCCATCGTAAACATGTATCTCAACTGACGGCCTGTTTTATGATCCTGGAAGTAGCAGCATCCAAACAAACCGCTGCTAAGAAAGCCAGTGAGCGATTGTTTGTGTATCTCCCTGTAAGAACGCTGAACGATAACTGCTTGCTACATCTCTGTCTGTAATAGCCTCATCTTCCTTACAGCAGCAAATAGCATATGGCAAGGTAACTTTAGGGCCACTTGACTTCTGATACTTGTATTTTGACGAAGTAACTGAAGCCAGCGATCCCCGTCTTACAGATCACTACTTTAACCCTTATGCTGCTGGTGGCTATTACAGTCATTTCAAAATGATGCAAAAACCTGAAAAATGACTGAAACCTTAGCACATGGGTACTCATCTGAGAGTACTCAGCGAGAGCTATCCAGTGAATACCAACATGACAGGGTTTAGGTGGTTTTCAAGAAAATGTGCGTCTTTGTACTTCTGACGAAAGTAGCCTCAGCAATAGAAGGGTTAACAGTGTGCTTGTGGGGAGAATTGACTACAGATGTTTACATATCCAGTGCCAAAACCTTCCCAGAAATGATCTACCTCTCAACAGATTGGATCATATCTCAGATGTTCTTTATGGTTTTGGCATTATTCAGAGTATGGGGCCGTGTTAGTTACAGCATGGAAACATACCATGTATAATTTTGTGAACATTAAGTTATTCATGTTCAGGGATTACCTAAATGTACTACATGCCCATTACCTAGCACATAAAGATATGCAAATTGAAATTATTGATGTTTTGTTTGATATTGTTGTTTTGACGTTTTACTCATTTAGGTGGGCTTATGTAGATGTTAACCTTTTATGCTTGAAGATCTCCTTATCAAGTGTCATTTGGACCTATAAAAACCTATGAAAATACTTAAGGAATTAATCATTAATTTGTTAAGTATTTCAAGGAAATTTGTTTATTATATTCTGATTGCTATTTCTCCTTTATCTTCCGAAAATGGCTCTGGTCTATGAGAAATTACCAAAATGTTCAGGACATTTTTGCGTGCCACTGGCATGAATGAGTTAAAACAACTCAAGTATTTCTAAGACTAATCATTCTACCGTGCTCTTTTGGGAGGTTACTACTTGATGCCCAGGCAATCAGATTCTACATACAGCACTGATAACAAATTGTTTGAAAGTCAAATCACAGGTTGATTTACATTTGACATTAAAGGTATCAACACATGCGAGCATCTCTTCAGCAACTCAACACAGGAGGATGATTGGTGGGAAAATCTGTTTAACCCATTCACCAAAACAGGAATGACGTACAATTTTGGAAATGTTTTACTTTTTGGAAAGTATTTGAGGGAGAACTGTTTGTCAGAAGTCACACAACAACTCTCGTTGAAATATTTTGCGAATTTTCATTTAATTCCCAAGTTATTTTCAAAAGGATGAGAGTAGCAAACGATACTTTTTAGAGGAACTCTGAGTGTGAATGGGTTAACCCTTCCAATGCTGATGCTACTTTCGTCCATAGAGCAAGGATTCAAAGATTTTTGAAAAATATCTAAACCCTATCATGTTGGTATCCATTATCCTAGCTCTTTGCTGAGTACTCTCAGATGAGTGCCTATGTGCCAGGGTTTCAGTTTGTATTTGCCAAATTAGCCACCAGCAAGCGTAAGGGTTAACCCATTCATGCCTGGAGATCTACTTGTCAATTATCATGTGGACCTGTCAAACTTTTAAATATAACTTTGGAATGAAGCATAACTTTGAAAAAAAATTGGAGGAATGTTGTAGATGGAGATCTGACAAACATGTCCCCTTCAAATATTGCTTTTGTTTACAGGCATGAATGGGTTAACAGAGCTCACCACAATAAATTGTCCCATAGCCTATACTACCTGTTTCCTGAAAATCAAGATTCGGGTAAATTCATTGCATCAGGAATTTTTTTATATAGTGTTAACTTGTTAAGCCTATTCATTCTCATAATACAAAGATGGCCAAAGAGACAAAGGAATGAGATTTGATTGCAGGAAAACATATAAGAGCAAATACCTGCCTACAATCCTTTCTCCTAAGGAAATACACATTGTGCTGCCCTCTTTTGGTGAATGTTGGAACTGCGTTTAACCTCTCCTACCCTGTGAAGCACTTATTACATCACTTAGTGTGATGTAATAGCTGGTCCTCTCACTGGCTGCGCGTCAAGCTTCAGCAGCTCTCAAGAGGAGGGTAGGTTTGATCAAAGAGGGGGCGCTGAATGAAATGTCAGAATCATCCTCACTTGATTTTAATTTGTACGGACCCATCTGCCACTTGGCGTGTTAGCAGTGATTGTTGTTAGCATAGGGGCTGACAATGGTGGTAGTCCCTGCTAGACCAGAATGCACGTAGTATAATTGCTGTAAAGGGCCTACCCAGCTAGTTACCCATTGCTAGTGCTCGGATTCGCCGCTAAAAAACGGCTCGATCAATCGCTCAAACTGCCGAGCGATTAATCGACATATTACGAGCCCTAACTACTCATTGCACATGCGGTGAAATCAACAGCTGAGCAAAATTAATTGTTGTCAATCACGCTAATTTAGAACCGCCCCATGCCTGCCTAAGCCAATGAGCAACATAAATTGCTGTCAATCACGCTAATTAGAACAGGCCCATGCCTGCCTAAGCCAATCAGGTCCTGCTATCGTGCAATCTCGATGGGATCCCACGTGGGAAAGACGTAAGCAAGACAAAAAACATGGCGGATGTTTGACGATGTGGCTTTATTTACATTTTCGCCGAACTCGGCGAGCTGTAATGGCGGCTCGAGTGCTCGCCGGCGGCGGTGATACGAGCAATAGCTCGAGCCGCCGATTGATCGTACTAGCACTACCCATTGCATCTCGATTTTAACCTATTCATCCTTAGAGTATACGTATAACATTAGTTGCACATTGCATCTTAATTTAAACCTATTCATGCTTGCAGATACATACTTACAGAATTAGTGAGGATTTAAGAATTAATTTGCTATACATTTTAAAGAGAGTACTGGGTTTGCTTTGGTTTTAAACAGCATTTCTCCACATTTTCTGAAAAAAAAGGTTCTCGTATATATATATATATATATATATATATATATATATATATATATATATATATATATATATATATATATATATATATATATATATACATATATACATATATATATACATATATATATATATATATTTATATATATATATATATATATATATACATATATATATATACATATATATATATACATATATATATATATATATATATATATATATATTTATTTATATATATATATATATATATATATATATATATATATATATATGTATATATATATGTATATACATATGTAATGCACAATCCCCCAATTCTCTAGTACTGTTGTTTCCTGTTATCGGTGAATGATGGGAGGAAATCAGAAAGTCGCGTATCTCACACGCTCCCTGGTGCTGAACTCCCGTCGGGCCAACAGAGAGAGTCCGTCAACGACCGCGGAGAGGCGCAGTCCACTCGACAAGCTTCTGTCATCCACGGCCGCCCGCGAAAACATGTGAGAAAAAATGCCGTAACTGTTTAGGCTGAGCCACTTGCAGTGCACGGCGGAGGAAGTGCTAGTTTACTGCTTTCCTGGGTGGCGAGGGGGTTGCGTTAGTTATGTTCTGTCTAAACAGCACAGAATAATTCGCCAATTTGGCTCGAGAGCATATCCTGCCATCGCGCACTAATGCAAACAAATTACGCGATCGGTGAAAACACTTCTCTGGAGGGTTTCAAGGAGGGTTTTTACGAGGGTGTTCTCGTGGTTCGGTTCGGGGTATTTGATGAAGTACTGTCAGGTGGGATGTGTGTACTACTCCACGGATGGCAATGTGCGCAAATGGGAGAAAAGGTGCACTTGGGGGCACTGATGCATTGTGGGTAAATGCTGGATGGAATCTGTAGATTCCCAAGAAGCTGCTGGGATGGTATTTTATGTGGCATGTGGCAGATCATAATTAACATTAACCCGTTCTTGCCTCAAATTCCTCTGAAAAATATCATCCAGAACCTTGATACCTTTGGGAAATACAGCAGAATAAAGTGTGATTTCACTTAATATTTTAGCCCTCATGCTGCTGGTGGCTAATTTGGCCAATACAAAATAATGCAAAAATCCTGAAAAAAGCACTTAAATCCTGGCAAATGGGTTCTCATTTGAAAGTACTCAGCGAGAGCTATCCAAAGAATACCAACATGACAGGGTTGAGATGGTTTTCCAAAATCTTTGCATCCTTGTGCTTTGGAAGAAGGTAGCCTCAGCATTGGAAAGGTTAATATGAGTTATGATTTGGGTTCTGGTCGACACATCTCCAATATTTCTGGATTTTCCAAAAGGTGCTTGGCTGTAAGAGATTTCTCTCCAAATAGATCTTCTTTGGTAAGACGATCTAAATTGAATGAAACATTTACAACTTGGGGCTGTAGGCGCCATCATATTTTAAAGATAAAGTTGATCATATGAGATGCTACCTCTGCTTATCTACAGATTGTAATACAATTCATGAGAATAAATCATCTGCTGGAAGTAAACCTTTCACTGAGTATGAGATTGCTACTTCTCTATCAGGTCACGCTGATCTTCCTATATCTCATACGTCGCAGAATTCTCTACCCCAGTTCCCTGAAAAGGCACACTGTGACTCCTTAAAATTTTGATAAGGGATTCCACTTACTACAGTGAGACCTCTCATTGTGAACACCTCAGATATGTGAACACTTCTTATTGTGAAAATTACTTTAATTCTGGCTTGTCCTATTTGTATTGTGTACATTGATAAAAGACCTCTGAAATGTGAACACTTTTTGCCTTGGTCTGAAGGTGTACACATTTCCAGGGTATCACTGAATTTGTAAAGATTTTGAGAAATTGATTTTGTAGTAGTAGGTGATTTTCTGCGGGTACTTCATTCTGCACCATTAACAAGGCAAAAAATGGTGAAAATGAAATTACAAATAACAAGTTGGGTGAAGGACAAAGTAACCTAATTCGTGCTTGGCAGTCTTGACAGTCGTTTGAATTTCATTTTTGAAAATGATTTAAGAATTAAGATCACAAGATTATTTGAAGGTCAATGGGTTTGGTTCTGGATCAACAGTTCTCCTTCAGTTATTTTCCGAAAATGGCTGTTGTCACTCATGTTTAACCAATTGAAAGAAGTCTTCAGGCATTTTTGGAAGTCATTGTCATGAATGGGTTAAAAAAAGAAAAAGATTAATGCTGAAGCATAATCACAGACCAACAGGTGCATTAGAGACTGCTGCAAGAATTCCCAGGATGCAACAGAAACCTCTTTATGGGGGCATGATTCACGATCGACAGGTTTCTCAATACATGACAGATGCCTTCAAAATTGCGTCTCCCGTTGTGTGTTGGTGTGGGAAACAAACTACCTCATTCAATCTATTCAATGAAATAGCATCAATATCATTTGAATTAAATGATTATTTACTACAGGCAAACTTGCATATGACGGACCACTGAACGCCAGACTTTTAGCTATAATGTATGATATGCTTGGTCCCAGTCCTATGCATATCATATACGATGGTCCAATTTTTGGATCTGTCATATACAAGTTCGCCTGTATTTCAGAATCAAGCATTTCTTCATGTCAAGATGTTCACTTTTCAAATGTGCAATATTTTACCCATTCGTATCTGGATAGTGGTCAAGAAATGGGCGCAGGGGATTTTCTAAGTAGAAAAAAAAAATCACTAATCACTAATCATAATTTTATGCAGGTGAAGATATCAGTTTTAATGATACCAAACATGCATCTCCTTAAAAAGATGCATGGTTTCTAGCTACAAGTAATGCACTAGCATTGTAGTGAAACTTATCAATTAGGCATTTGGCATTTCAGGGAATTCTTGTTAGAACATATAGATGGTGTTTAATGAATTTTGAAGGCATTTGCTTTTCCAAATGATTCCCTGACACTGCTAAATAACGGTGTGGGATTGATTGTTTAAGGAACCTTTTATGCAAGGAGTTAACAATTTGTTTTGACAAATGCAGTAACCCATTTATTTTGCTTTTAACTCTTATGCTACTTGTGGCTTATGTAGCCAATACAAAATGCTGCAAAAAACCTGAAAAATGACTGAAACCCTGGCACATGGGTACACTTCTCAGAGTGCTCAGCGAGAGCTTTCCAATGAATACCAACATGACAGGGTTTAGATGGTATTTGAAAATTTTTGCATCCTTATGCTAGGGACAAAAGTAGCGTAACCATTGGAATGGTTAAAAAGTTCCACCCCCCCCCCCCTTTTTTGCAAGCAAATAAAACCCTTTCTGCAATACTGTTTCCACTCATTGACCATATAGAGTTTCATGCACACAACTATTGGGTACGTTCCCAAATCAAGAAGTCGGGCCAAGTGTTCGCAGCTGCCGAGCATGCTGATTGTTTCTTTATAAGGATGTGGGCAGACGCACTGACTTGTGGTTACCACCGGCTGCAGACAGCAGCGCAGATGCTTTAACCCATTCATGCCTGAAGATCTTGACAAGTGTCGTCTGGACCTCGGAGACTTTTGAAGATAACTTAGGATTTAAGTGTAAATTCAAAAGGTTTTGGATGGGGAATTGTTGTTTTAAGTATTATCAATGTTTATCATTCAGATTTTTTTCCAGAAGATGCTTCCTTTAGAAGATATTATCAAAAAGGTCCAGATTTTTAGGGGCACCCTCATGGATGACTGAGTTAACAAATGCATGCCTGTAGATCTTGACAAGTGTCGCCTGGACCTCCGATGTTTTGAAAATAAGTATGATTTCACAAAGTTTTTGATGGAGAAGTGTTGTTTATGATTTTATCAATGTTTGTCCTTCAGATTTCTTTTCCACAAGATGCTTCCTTTAGAAGATATTATCAAAAAGGTCCAGATTTTGGGGTGCACCCGCATGAATGACTGAGTTAACAAATGCATGCCTGTAGTGACAAGAACACACTGATTATTTTGTAAGTATCTTTGTCACTGGGCAAAAAGTTCGAAGGTGAAATCCTAACCTGATCACAACTCACAACTCCCATTCAAAAACTATGCAAAAAGAATTGATTAGTTCCACGGATAATCTAAAGAAGTATAATTGGTTCGGACAACATTTATCAAGATTTCTAAGTAAGGTCCGGTTAACCTTTTCAATGCTGGGTAGGCTACTTTCATCCAATACTCAAGGATACAAAGGTTTTTTCAAAAACCGTCTAAACCCAGTCATGTTGGTATGTATTGGATAGCTCTCACTGAGTACTCACATATGAGTACCCATTTGCCAAGGTTTCAGACATTTTTCAGGTTTTTTGCATCATTTTGTATTGGTCAAATTAGCCACCAGCATCGTAAGGGTTAACCCTTATACTCCTAGTGCCTAAGTTGCCAATACAAAATTATGTAAAAATCCTGAAAAATCACTGAAACCCTGGCATGTGGGTACTCATCTGAAAGTACTCTATGAAAGCTATCCAATGAGTACCAACATGACAGGGTTTGGATGTTTTTCAAAATCTTCTTGTGCATTGGGCGAAAGAAGCCTTAGCATTGGAAGGGTTAAACGGGCTCATGGAGGGCCTGGGAAAACTGACGCATGGCTCCAATCATTTCTCTACCCGTGCCGACTTGAAGGGTGTTAGGTTTGGAGTGGGCACATACCAACCGCATAAGGTCCTTGGCATAAGGCTATGGGCACCCTACATTTTAGGGTTCCAAGTCATTGGAAAATCAAGCATACTTATCTGTCCTTAGCTACTGTATTGAAACTGGATTACAATAAGGACTGTGATCATGAATCTTAATTCAACCCTTTCATGCCTGGATATTTTCCTGACAAGAGTCGTCTGGACCTTAGATACTTTTGAAAATAACTTTTGAATTTATCATTAATTCACAAAATATTTGAAGGAGAGTTGTGGGTTGATCCATATTTCTCCTTCAAATATTTACTGTAAAATTCCTTTTGTTAGAGAGATATCAACGAAAGAGTTTTGGGCGCTGTAGGCATGAATGTAGCCATGCAAGTTATTGTATTAGTAATGTTTATTTAGCATATGGTTGTATACTTCAAAGGCTTTAGTTCTCTCTCTCTCCTCTTTCTATTTATTCATGCCTTGCCAGATTAATGCTGTTTTGATCATATAGTTATTTTGAAATAAATGATTTAAAAAAAAAAAAGAATGAATTCATGAAAAAATGTTAAAGAGGATGGTCAGATGCATTCTGATTTGCCATATCCCTTTCCAATTTATTCCAAAATATACTTTTATAAGGAAGATATTCCCAAATTGTAAAGGCCTTTTCGGGGCCTACAGGCATCAATGGGTTAACTCATAAATGCTTAAGAGTTTCTCTTGAAATTGTTGGCTGGATCCAAAATACTTTTGACAATAACTTGGAAATCAAAACGTATTTTGCAAAATATTTGAAGGATAGTTGCTGGTGGTGTTCTTATCAACATTTCTCCTTCAAATATTTCCCCAAGTATACTTTTGCTGGAAAGATTTTACCAAAGTTGTAAGACTGCTGTTTCAGCTGCTCTGAGCACTAGTGGGTTAACATTCGTACTCACAGTTGGTGCCAGGCATATAGCAATATTATAGAATTCTCAGTTTATTTTCATAAGTCCAGAATTCACTTGTGATCAGCTGGCATTACTTGACATACAGACAAGTGCATTGTTCCTGATTTTTTTCTAAGCAGGATTTTATTTCTGTTTAAGTGATGCTATCATTTACATTGTTTCCTGGCAGGGGGTCGAAGGTTAAGAAGGCGAGGATATTTAGCCATTTACTGTGGTTATTTATACATAAAACTTGAAATACACATGACCAATGGTTAACCCATACATACCTAGTGATCTACATGACAATTTTTCTTGATCTCAATAATTCTTGAAAAAACAATTGATAAAGAATAAGGATTAGTTATTTAATGAATAACAATTCCCATCAAAATATTTACTAAGATGCCTTTCGCTAGCGGCACCATCAAGAGTTAGGCAGCCACCAATAACCCTGATACTATAGCAAATAACAATGACCACTCAATCAACCTCACTGCTGCCATCTATAGGGCTGAGTCAGAACTATTTCTCACAGCCAGGATACATTCATGTAAAATTCTAGATCTAATCTATGGCTTAACCCATTAGCATTTGGAGTTCCATGTAATAATAAGTGTTGTTTGTACCTTTGATAATTTGAAAAACACAAATTCACAAAATATATTAATGAGAGGCGTTGGTTTTGTATCGATAAATATCCCTCATTAGGGTGTAGGAATGTTTCCGCTAAAACAGGACATTTTTGTGGCAGTCAGGCATGAGTGGGTATAACTGCTGCTGTCTCCACTCTCTCCAGGACTCCTTGCATTTGCTTAAGAAAACATAGCAGATCACAGTGGTTATTTTATATAATAACAAACATCTGTATTGGGAACATATGTATCTCCTGCTGGGGTGCAAGCTGATAGAGAGAGAGAGAGAGAGAGAGAGTGAGAGAGAGAGAGAGAGAGAGAGAGAAGAGAGAGAGAGAGAGGAGAGAGAGAGAGAGAAGAGAGAGAGAGAGAGAGAGAGGAGGAGGGAGGGAGGGAGGGAGGGAGGGAGGGAGGGAGGGAGGGAGGGAGGGGAGGGAGGGAGGGAGGAGAGGGAGAGGGGGAGGGGGGGGAGGGGGGAGGGGGAGAGGGAGAGGGAGAGAGAGAGAGAGAGAGAGAGAGAGAGGTGAGAGAGGGGGGGAGGGAGGAGAGAGAGAGAGGGGGGAGGGGGGAGAGAGAGAGAGAGAGAGAGAGAGGGAGGGAGAGAGAGAGAGAGAGGGAGAGAGAGAGAGAGAGAGAGAGAGAGAGAGTGAGAGAGGGGGGAGGGAGAGAGAGAGAGGGGGGAGGGGGAGGAGAGAGAGAGAGAGAGAGAGGGGGGGGGGGGGGGGGTTATGAAAGTTCTCTTTATCTTTCCCACTACCTGAAGCAAGTAATATAAGGATAGGAATCCTGACTGATGTTGGAGAGACCACAACATTCTGACAGCCAAATGCCTAACTTTTAGTAGGGGGGTCTTTTAGATTGGCGAGCCAGGCTCTTCTTTAAATGACTTTAATAATCTCGCACACATATATGCATGCATAGTTCTCTCGGTTATGTTACCCCAAACTCATGTATGCGTGTGTGGCAATGGAAGTAACGTGTCCCTGAGTCTCATTATGGGACATTTTGCTCACAGCATGCAGTGCGTGCTAGGCAGGAGAGAGCTTTGATTATGCCGCAACGCGAGAGCCGGATGGATATCATATGTGTATGGCAACCACTTGTGAAACATGTCCCCTAGATGACCAGGCCCGAATCACTAGGCGACAAGTTTGCCAAACACATGTGTGCCAGGTAGTTGACAGTATAAACCCTTATGCTGCTGGTGGCTACCGTAATTTCGCGTGTATAAGACGCACTTTTTACACTAAATTTTACACTCAAATAGGGGGTGCGTCTTATACACAAAGCTAGAAATCTAGGGTGTTTTACATCGAGTTACCAGGCCACTCGGAGATTGCCAATTACAATTATAATACGGCGGCCAAGGCAATGCCCATCGATGTTTGCCTCGTCATTGATGAATTATAATTACCGAACCACTCTCCCTAGAATTTACTGATTACAATCCATGTGACATGCCTAGGACAATGGGTAGCGAGTACCGACACAGGGTGATACGCATTGATGTCACGGTGATGTCACATTTCACTCATCTCAATATGCGTTTTACTGGGTTTCTAGCGTTATTCATGAGGAGTTGATATCCTACAATAATTCCCAAAAGGGGGTGCGCACTATACACAAAGCTAAGGTCTATACATCATTTTAAAGGCCTGGACAAGGGGTGCGTCTTATATACGGGTGCGTCTTATACACGCGAAATTACGGTAATTCACCCATTACAAAGTGATGCAAAAAGACTGAAAAATTACTGAAACACTTCAGGACTCCCACAATTCTATTGATTTGGTGCTTTAATTTTCTACTCAGGGTTGAACATTTTCAAAAGATTGCAATAGCCAATTTTGGACTCTCAGTCCCCATTTTTTTCCAGTGGAAGCCCTTATAAGGACATATCATGTGTTCCAACTATGCGATCCCCCAAAAATTCAGTACATTTGATATTTATGAGGGTACTGAACCCTCTAAAATCACCATTCAGGACACCCAAAACTGATTTGGTGCGTTAACTTTTGTATTTCAGCCTATTTACTGAAACACAGAGCAACTGCGTAGCTGAGCTGTCTAGGGCAATATTTGCCGATTGCTTTTAAGAGGGACTGCTTTTTTCCCAGGCACTGTCCATGTCCCACATCTGTTAGGAGTCAGAGGGAACAGGGCGACTGTACAGTTAACACAAACACATGCGCACACACAATCATCTGCACGACCCGTGCATACCTCACAGTAGCACCCAAAATCATACACACTGTTTTGGTATAATCATTGTCAACAAACCATTTCTTCTTGAAAGTGTTTAAGAAGAAATGATGATCTAAACCAAACACAACTATTCGTCCAATCTTTGAGAATTTATGCTTTATTCCAAAGTTGTGTAAGTATAAAAAGTCCAGATGACTCTAGCAAGATTTCCATGCTGGATATTAGACCTCAAGGCTCCTGAAAAAGCTTAACTCACCAGATGCAGTTAGCTTATATATCTGAAATATAAAATGTTGCCAAATGTTATTTGTGGAGAGAAAACTTTTTAAGTTGATCAGACCTCAGACCAGAAAAGAGAATGATCAGCCCTTTTACCAACAATACCAGTTGCGCACTTAGTGACCACTTGACATTTGAAATGCCAGAATATCAACTGTTGAAAACAGTAATGCTAGTTGAGACAGCAATGATATTTCAGGAGAGAAAAATTCAAGTGGTCAGACCTTTTACAATCATGGCGTGTGGAGGACTCAATTGTGCACTTGGTGACCCCTCAGCATTTAAAAATGCCGAAATATCAAATGTGGCAACAGGCAAGGCCATGAGAGATAGCAATGATATTTTGGGAAAGTTAACCCATTAATGCTCGCAGCTGCCTGACCGTTTTGGGGATATAGTGCAAGTAAAAGCATACATGGGGAAATATTTTATAGAGTAATGTTAATTAGCACACTTCCGACAACTCTCCTTCAAATATTTTGTAAAATTCTTTTTGATTTCCAAGTTATTGTCAAAAGTATAAATGATCCAGACAACAATTTCATTTCTAGAGGATCTCTTAAGCATAAATGGGTTAAGAAGCTGCAATCGGCAAGAATGCTGAAGATAGGAATGATATTTCTGGAGAGAAAAAAACATCGCTTTCTCTAGTATAGAAACTGCAGGAGAAGTGAAGCGGTTCGCATAGGACTCACTGACAGATACTTGTCATCACTAGAGATAAAAACTGATAATTTATGCAGAAAAAATCTATAATTGGTGTCATCAGTATAGGTGCTAGATACTTATCTGCCTGCCTCTCCCTCTTAACACTCTCACAGCCTAACGCTCGGGAAGTTGATTTAACTCATTGGAGTACACATCAAATCTGAAAACTTTAAACATGCTTCATTGAATAGATTGATATTTGAAAAAGATTTGAAGGGGGAATTATTGTTATTTGTAATAATGATAATTATAATGATGATAATAGCAATAATAATAATAATAATAATAATAATAATAATAATAATAATAATAATAATGATAATAATAATAATGATAATAATGATAATGATAATTAGTGGTCGGAAGATTAATTGAAAACTCGAGCATTCAAGAATCGATTAATTTTTCGAAATTCGATTAATTGATTCGCATCCGAACCCAAATAATAATAATAATAATGATAATAGTAATGATAATAATGATAATGATAATAATAATAATAATAATAATAATAATATTAATAATAATATTTTGATAATAATAATAATAATGATGATAATAATAATATTTTGATAATAATAATAATGATGATAATGATACTAAAAATAATTATTGTAATAGTTATAATAATAATAATAATAATAATAATAATAATAATTAAGTAATGATATATATGATCACGTGAAAAAGTATTTGGCTGTCAAATATATGTGTAAGTTCCATCTCTCTATTTCCCTGTGGTCTTTATGTATGATTTCCCTGGCAGATGTATCCTAATTAATCATCAGATAACACTTGTCCTGTACATAGAAGATCGTAAAAAGTCGTAAAATCGTAAAAAATCATAAAATTGCTATTTTTGCTTGACCTTCCCATGATCCTCCCTGATCGTTACCATGAGTCATGGCGGTCGTCGTTTGTTGTCCATCATATTACGTACTCACATCGATTTATATCCCCACGGAGGGCTTGTCTTAAAGGGACCATTGAAAGTTAATTCTTTATACCAGGTTTTTTTGTGCGACCCTAAGTCTTGGTTAGTTCACCCGTAACCAAATGTTTGTATTGTAGGGGGCCTGGTGATGGCCTAACCAGTTGCCTGATCGAGATTTCGGGTGCTTGGTTTCGGCGTTCTCATGAGTGTGTCTTACTGGCACTGGTAGTCAAACATGGGCTGTCACCACGGTGACCAAGGGTCGCTCCCATGGTGATTAGTTGCTATGGCGACAGGACATATGCCAGCTGTCTCTATGGTGACACGATGCATAGCTATCCTGGTTATTTCTTGGGTTTGATTCCTGCTGAATGATGACCACTGTTGATTATTTGTCTTTTTTGCAAATCAATTTTCCACTATTTTTACAAAAAACAAACCTAAAGACAAAATGAGACCCACATCAGATAAACAAAAGATAAGGTGACTTCTAGTTTTGTTTTAGTGCAGTATTAGATGTTTTTTCTATAAAACTGCTGTGGGCCCTTGCAATTTGATGTTAAGGTACCAGATGGCCACCAGCTGTAAAATTTTATCAATTTTGTTATAAAGAATGGTAAATGTCAGGTTTTCATACTAACTATTCATTACTTTCAATCATGATTTGCAATAATATTTCAGGAATATTTAACGCAAGTTGTGTATGAATAATTTCTGGCCACTCAAAATATTTTTGGGCCCTAAGATTTCCCAAATCAGCTGGCACTTCATACACATGCTTACTGTTGACCCCTGAAGGTGCAGTCAAAATTATTCCATTAGATCAAATAATCATATTGGAAATGTTTCATCCCCAGTAAATTGAAATTCTATCACTTAAACAATGTACAAAATTATAGTTCAAATGGTTTTCAAAAATCTTTGCGTCCTTGTGATTTGGATGAAGTAGCCTACGCATTGGAAGGGTTAAACTGGGGATATATTCATGTATGGATAAGTCAATCCTTTAACTGAAGAAGTTGATTGGTTGGAGATGATGACAGGCTCGCATTTAATCCCACTGTGAACATCTCACTTTTAACCCTCCCCCCTGCCTCTCTCTGCTCTGCATCTGTACTGAATTCTGTTGCCATGGTTACTAATGAAGGAATTAGATGGTATCAGTGATAGAAGGGGTAGGAACTGTAGGGGGTGATACATTGGGGTGTTTGCTGTTTCTTTAAAGAAACCTGTAGGCATAGTGTCCTGTGACCTTGGATGCCTGCCCCAATAGCCGGGTGATCTATGGTCTTGCCACTGGCTGCTCGCGGTCTCTCACTACTGACAACGCTTTCAGAACTTAGATTTTTCAGCTCTGGTTTTCACCTGGGTATAACTCCAGTTTCCTCAACATCTGCATTTGTCTGAAATTAGCCTCAATGTGTCAGAAAAGGTGACAAAATGATCATGAAATGCAATTTGAACTATCCAAGTGTAGTTGCAATACCGTAAGCAAGGGTTTCATGGTAGGAACTTGTGGTGATTGGTCGATGGCTTCATTGCTAAATGTATTTCAATTTTTCAATAGGAACATGTCTGGAGGGTAATAGTAATAGTTATTATATTGTCTGTTATTCCAGACCAGTAGCATCTGGAAAGCAATCAATTAGATATACTGGACCTAAAGTATGGAAGTCCCTACCTAACAACTTAAGACAAACAACATCACTAAAAGAGTTCAAAAACCTAATCTCAACCTGGTCTGGAACTAACTGTACCTGCTCTCTCTGCTGCTATAAGTAATTCCAGTAAATGAGCAGAAGTAGTTGCTATTTTACTCAATAACCATAAACACATGTCCTGAAAGACTGAAGTTATTACTCATTGTCAATTAATGTGTGCCAACTTACTTACCCTCTAAGTATTTTTATATTGCTGTTAAACCCTGTATGTTATATTTTGAATTGTTATTTTGTAGTCGGCCAAGAGCCCTGGCAGCTCGTGTTTACTATGTAAAATTACTACCGACTTGAAATAAAGATTATCTATCTATATCTATCTATATCTATCTATGGTGGAATAAAAGTTTATTGATAAGATATATATTATTATCATTTCCACAAGATTAGAAAAGGAATTTTTCCTCTTCTTCGATTTTTAAAGAAAAATGAAGACCAAAGGGTCTTAGCCAGGATGTAGAAACTGGGTGCCCAAAATTGGTAATTGTAAAATCTTTGGGTGTCCAAAATTTCAAGGGCGACCACAATATACCCAGATTTCAACCATAAACATGTATAGATTAATTAAAATAATGCATAATATCCTTGTGCAATGTCATGGGAATTATATGGAGATGACGAAAAATCAATTTTATGCTTGAGATTGACATTTTAAGAAAATCCTCACAAAATCATTTGGGTGTCCAGATGGGTGCTTTTTAAGGGTTTGGGTGTCCCAAAGACACCCTTACGCCCTGCTGGCTAAGACTATGGGTCAAAGTACCCTGATAATTCATGGATAATTAATTTACTCTGGCCATGTAACATAAGAATGCTGTGTTTGGGGCTAATGGAGCTTAATAGGTCTATCAGTGCTGCCATCTGAAGACAGGGGTATCTGAGCAGGGGTGTTTATGAAACCCTAACCCTGAGAGGGGCAACAAGGCATGGGGTGCTGAAACCCAAACCCAGGTGCCCCTCATTGAGGACCCAACTATTGGCCAGCTTAACCCTTATGCTGCTGGTGGCTAATTTGGCCAATACAAAATGATGCAAAAAACCTAAAAAATGATTGGAAACCCTGGCTCATGGGTACTCATCTGAGAGTACTCTGCGAGAGCTATTCAATGAAAACCAACATGACAGGGTTTAGATAGTTTTCAAAATTCTTTGCCTCAGCATTTGGAATGGTTAAAGCTTAACCCATACATCATTGTCATGCCTGTAGCCACCTTGGATGTCCTGATGATATTTGACGGTATCATTTTGATCCGAGAATTTTTCAGAAAATATGACATGTTGCTCAGAGGCACACCAGCAACTCTCCTTCAAATATTTTGAGATTTTCTGCTGAATTCAAAAGTTATTTTCAAAAGTATCAAAGGTCCAGACGACAAATGTCAGGAAGACCTCTACCAGGCATGAGTGGGTTAGTAATAAGCCCCAGGACCAACTAGTTCATATCACCCCAGGGGCCCAGTCCTTGGAGGAAAGCACTAAAAGCCTTTGTCCATTGTTGTTTTAATGCTCAGGGGAGTTAAAATAAACAAGAATTTAACTTCATTTAAACAAACTGAAATGAAGGGATGTCTTTGTAGACAAGTGGTCTCTTTTGACCCATTAATGCTTAAGAGCTTGTCTGGAGATTGTTGTCTGGACTTTTGATATTCATAGCAATAATATTTGAATTGATTGATTTTAAGATTGATTTTACATAAACTTGAAAGATATTGTTGGCAATGTTCTTATCGACATTTCTCCTTCAAATATTTGTCCCAACTATGCTTCTACATGAAAGATTTCATCTGAATTGTCACGCTGGCTTTGGCCACTGTGATCCTGACATGTGGGTCTCATGAACAGGTTTGACTGCATGTACCGGGATGGACATACATTTTGGGATCAACTAGCCATGTTGGCCTGGACTAGTCGTTGCCTGACACAAAATAGATTCCTAAGTTATCTAGCATGGTAATTTGATGAGCAGTGTCATGTAAATATCATCCCCTTTTAGAAATTTGACCTCAAATGATTCATAACAAAATGTTCTTCTTCTTTCTTTCAGTTTTATTACGTTTTCGCATGGTAATTTGTCAAGCAGCGTCATATGTAAATATCTATGTCATCCCCTTTCAGAAATTTACCTCAAATGCTTCACAACAGAATCTTTATTTTCTACTATCATTCTTAGTTTTCTATTCCTATGTTTTCTAGCCTGGTAATTTGTCGATCAGTGTCACGGTGGCTAAAAAGCTGTGTATTTATGGTGGGTGCCACAGTGCAGCGCTGTGACGCAGGATATCCCTGGAATGGCTGTCTCGCTGAGCTGGAATGGGGATAATTTTAACCCATTTATGAAAGCAGATCTCTTGTGCAATTGTAGTCTGGACCTATGGTGCTTTTGAAAATAACTTTGGAAATAAGCGTAAATTCACATAGAATTTGAAGAAGAGTTGTTGGTTGTGTTCTGGCTAACATCTCTCATTTGAAAGTTCTCTGAATAATGCTCCGGTCAAAAAGATATAGCCAAAATAAGCATGGCAATTTTGGTCGCTGCAGGCATGAATGGGTTAAACGGCAGTGACTAGCAGGTGTCAGTGCGACACTGTTGGGATAGAATGTCAAATATGGCCGACATTTTGACAGCC
Source organism: Maea johnstoni (assembly GCA_963942565.1). Lineage (NCBI taxonomy): Eukaryota > Metazoa > Annelida > Polychaeta > Spionida > Magelonidae > Maea > Maea johnstoni. The sequence goes on along the minus strand of OZ012695.1, from coordinate 39,213,463 downwards.
ACTCCTACGCCAGATCCACATGGAGTTCTCCTTGACAAGTGTCATCTAGGATAGATTTGAATATAACTGGCGAATAATACAATGGTTTTTGGGCAATTGAACCATTGATGCTCACAACGGCCAAAACAGCTTGACAATTCTGAAATCTCACAGGCAAAAGCAAAGTCAAGAAAATATTTGATGAAGAAATGTCGATAACAACATTATCAATAAATCTCCTTCAAATACTGTATTTTGTTCAATCATGCTTAATCACAAAGTTATTGTCAAAAGTACCATAGCTCAAGAGCACAATTTCTGGAGAAACTCTTAAACATTAATGAGTTAACCCTTGAAATGCTGAGGCTACTTTCATCCAAAATACAAAATAAATAACCGATTTTCAAAAATCATCTAAACCCTGTCAATGTTGGTATTCATTTGATAGCTATCACTTAGTACTCTCAGATGAGTACTCATGTGCTATGGTTTCAGTCATTTTTCAGGTTTTTTGCATAATTTTGTAATGGTCAAATTAGCCACCAGCAGCATAAGGGTTAGGCATTTAAATGCTGAGGCTACTTTCATCAAAGGCAAAGAATGCAGACAATTCTGAAAGTTCTTTGAACCATGTCTTGTTGGTATTCATTGGCAAGCTCTTGCCAAGAAGTATCAGATGAGAATCCATGCGCCAGGATTTCAGTCTTTTTTCGGCTTTTTTTCGCATAATATTTTACTAGCAAAATTAGCCATCAGCAGCATAAGCGTTAAGTAATCTTTGGTTAAGATAGCGTTGTTCTTGGCTGCTACTATGATGAGTGGGTTATAACAGCACCTGGTAAGGAAGACCTCCCAGGACAGAGTGACATGGAATGCTGGAATCATGTATCTATCAAGGAATGAGGAAATATGGGGGACCTCTAGACAGCCCCTTGTCAAGTAGCATCTCCTATGTCACATACGCTTCAAAGCAAGAATTGTATACCATCGGAGTCTTGGTATAGGATTACAAAATATGTCACTGATTTAGGTATTCTCTGCTTTAAGTTTGTGCTACTATGTGAATTGTGTAGAATTCCATTTCTCGTATAGTATAACAATACATCTCAGATTTAGGTATACTCTGCTAGAAGTTTGTGCTACTATGTTCGGTTGATGTGAAAAGTAAGAATTGTATATAACTCCTTTTCTCAGATAGTATGATTAAACATGCCAGAGATTTAGGTATACTCTGCTAGAAGTTTGTGCCACTATGTGAGGTCGATTTAAATGCAAGAATTGTGAAGAACTCTAACTCTCATTTTGTATAACAAAACATACCAGAGATTTAGTCTACCCATAATGATGTGATGGTTATATGCAGGGTCTTAGTCAGGATTCTAACAAAATGCCTGTCTAAAACTGCAATTCCAAAATTTCTGCACGTTCAGATTTAGCTACCCAGTTACTTCTAATCCTTATGATAACTACATTTAATACCTTTTTGTGTCAAAAAGGGCAATGTACACTTCAGCCATGTCATAAAAGATGGCTTTTTAGGAAAATAATTTATTATTACCCAAAAAATGTCAAAATTGAAAAATCTTCTTTAAAACTTTAGCCTGTCCAAAAAGTAGGTTTTCAGGAAACTGCTTGTCCAAAAGACAGGCAGGAAGGGTCCTGGTTTAGTCCCCTGGTTATGTCAATTTGACATGAAGGCAGGCATTATATATTGTCAAAAGTGGATGACATATGTGTTTATCCACTTTTGATATTGTATATCATATATCTGTTCATCTCTTAATCAGTATGACATAACATGTGGGGGATATATGTCACCTCTAATAGAAGTGGTATAACAATGTCAGTTTGACAAATGAAGCTAAGATAATATATTGTATTTCATATATATATAGCCCACCATCTCTCTGATAGCATAACTTATTTAAACCAGATTAGTATGTCGGACACTGGCCCTGATGTAGAGCTGAGCAGTATGGGACATGCTCCCTAATGCTGTTTGGCAGGCTAATTTCCTCCCATCAACACACAGGCACACAACAACTCAATGCCAGCGCTGTGAGAGAGGAATGACCAGTGCGACCAGTGCATCTGAACCCTTCCAATGCTAAGGCAGTGCTTAGAGTGTGTGCGCTATATGCTGCCAGGTGTTCTGGAATATCCCCCGGGGGGATTGAAATGGTCTCTGTATGTACAGTGCCTGCTAGGGGAGGAAGGTCGTGTGAGCACTTCGGTGGATACAAGACTATAAACCGAATACCTTTAAGGCTACTTTCAAAGCACAAGAGTGCAAAGATTTTTGAAAACCATCTAAACCCTATCTTGTTGGTATTCATTAGAAAGCTCTCGCTGAGTACTCTCATATGATAACCCGTATGCCAGGGATTCAGTTATTTTTCAGGTTTTTCTGCATCATTTTGTATTGGCCAAATTAGCCACCAGCAGCATAAGGGTTAACCCATTCATGCCTGTGGCAGCCAAAACTGCCAGACTATTTTGCTGATATCTCTCTTACCAAAGCAATATTTGAAGGAGAAATGTTCACCAAAACCCTATCTACAACTCTCCTTCAAAATATTGCAAATTTTTGCCTTTCAACAAGAGCTTTTAAATCCACATATTGAACCACGGTTAATATCAATTCCAGCCAGCCAATATGTTATCTTTGAAAAGGAATTGCATCATATTCATCATGAAAATCTTAAAGATTTAAAGATTTAAGATTTTAGATCCTCGAAATTTCAGAGGTCTTACAGTATAAAAGAGCCCTTTGTGTTAAGTTAGGATGTCATAGAGTATTAGGGGATGTGTACCATATTGCCCTGTATGATGAGGCCCCATCTGGAAGATACAATGTAAACATGTGTCAGTTACAGCCAGGAATCTCGGCTCCTGAGGTCTCACTCCAATTAAACTATTTTGATGATGCCCATAGATTAGAATTGTCAATTATGTCTTGGAATTTCTGGAAGTTTACAAATTGCTGTATTGTGTCTTAACCCTTCCAATGCTGAGGATTTTTCCTTCCAAAGCACAAGAACGTAAATATTTTTGAAAACCATCTAAACGCTTTCATGTTGGTATTCATTGGATAGCTCTCGCTGAGTACTTTCAGATTAGTACCCATTTGCTAGGGGTTTCAGTCATTTTTTCGGGTTTTTGCATAATTTTGATTTGTCAAAATTAGCCACCAGCAGCATAAGGGTTAATGCATTGATTGTTTGCAGCCTGGTTTTAGTTTGAAAAAAATAAATATCAGGCATTGTTAGCATCATTATTTCTCTCTCTTTTTCTTTTTCTCACCCTGTCTCTGTCTGTCTCTCTGTCTGTCTGTCTGTCTGTCTCTCTCTCTCTCTCTCTCTCTCTCTCTCTCTCTCTCTCTCTCTCTCTCTCTCTCTCTCTCTCTCTCTCTCTCTCTCTCTCGCTCTCTCTCATGCACTTTGTGTATTAACCCTTATTTCTTATTTAACACTAGAGGATGACTGCACCCTTCCATCTACATGTTTAGGTTTTCAAGGGTTTAGATTTTTACTTCTATTTGACCCTTTATTTTTAAAGGTTCTTACTGTTGCACCCATATATTGACTTTAGAGGACAACTTAGTATGTATCAGGAGTTCAGGGTTTTTGTACCCCTATCCTGTCAAAGTTAGAAAATAACTTTCTTTTTGCACCTTTTGTGACCTTGAAAGAGGACCCTGCTTTGCCAAATACCTCTGGGTTCATGCTATTGCCGCTCTATAATCCTGACCTCAGCAGATAACCCTTCAGAGTATTCCACTACAACTCAGTCTGATTAACCCTTATGCTGCTGGTGGCTAATTTAGCCAATACAAAAATGATGCAAAAAACTTGAAAAATGATTGAAGCCCAGGCACATGTGTACTCATTTGAGAGTACTCTGGGAGGGCTTTTCAATGAATACCAACATGGCAGGTTTTGGAGTTTTGTGTGTTTGTGCTTTGGACGAACGTAGCCTTAGAATTGGAAGGGTTAACCCCTTCATGCATGGGTATCTCCATGACTAGAGTTGCCTGGATGCATGGGACTTTTCAAAATAACTTTTGGAATGAGCATACATTTTCAGAATATATGAGAAAGAGTTGTTGGCTGAGTACTCATCAACATTTCGTCCTGAAAAATATCCCTCTAAATGCTCTGGGTATACCAGACATTACCAAAGTAATCGGCACAAAATTGGGTGCTACAGGCATAGATGGGTTAAAGTCTGGCTTCAGGGTAGTTGCTGTATATTTATGTTGGTATCTAACCTGTTTCCTCTAGTAGCCACGCAGTCTGAGTTCAGGGTAGTAATATTCTCAGTTTTGGAAGGGTTAAAGTCTGGGTTCAGGGTAGTTGCTCTATATTTATGTTGGTATCTTCTAAGCCTTGCAGTCAGAGTTCAGGGTAGTAATATTCTCAGTCTTGGAAGGGTTAAAGTCTGGGTTCAGGGTAGTTGCTGTATATTTATGTTGGTATCTACTTGGCCTTGCAGTCAGAGTTCAGGGTAGTAATATTCTCAGTTTTGGAAGGGTTAAAGTCAGGGTTCAGGGTAGTAATATTCTCAGTTTTGGAAGGGTTAAAGTCAGGGTTCAGGGTAGTTGCTGTATATTTATGTTGGTATCTTCTAAGCCTTGCAGTCAGAGTTCAGGGTAGTGATATTCTCAGCATTGGAAGGGTTAAAGTCAGGGTTCAGGGTAGTTGCTGTATATTCATGTTGGTATCTAACCTGTTTGCTCTAGTAGCCACGCAGTCAGAGTTCTGGGTAGTATCTCTATACATTGGTATCTCTACCTCTCTCGCTTGGCCTCACAGTCAAGGTTCAGCTACGTGGGGTTATTCCCCCCTCCCTCACGCCCCCCCCCCCCCCCCCCCATACCTATGTATCTTTCTGCATCCTTACCACCTCTATCAACATGGGAGTCAGTTACGGATAGGACACACAGAATCTATTCAACTTCTGCATGGGGTGATAGGGAAAGAAGTAGGGGGCTGTGGGTAGACTAGCTCCTAGGCTATGATTTCATTAGATAATGCTTTTCTCTGTTCTGGTCTCAACCTTATACTTGATGTCTAGATGTCAGTTCATGTGGCTGGCGATAGATGGTGCGCATGGTGGTTACACTGGTCAGTCAGAAACTGGAAAGATGTCACTGCTGTCCACCCGGAAAGCAATTAACAAACTAGAAAATTAACTCAGGCTAGACACAGTTTTGAGTTGGTATTGCTTTTATGTCCAATATATGGAGGTGAAATAAATTTCTTTGCCTAGGACCAGGGTCTTAGCCAGGATTTAGAAACTGGGTGCCCAACATTGGTAATTGTAAAATTTTGGGGTGTCCTCTTTTTCAAGGGAGAACACAATGTACTCAGATTACAACCACATGTAAGTACTTATTGAAATAAGTCCATATACAATGCCGTGAGAAATATATTGAGGTAGGAAGACTTCAATTTTACGCTTGAAATTGACATTTAAAGAAATTACTCAACAAACTTTTTGGGTGTTTTGAAGGGTTATTTTTGAGGGATTGGGTGTCCATAAGTTGCCCAGACACGTCCCTGCTGGCTGCGACTATGGGCTGAGCTTTGCTGCTGTGTTGAGAGTGAGTAAGAGGTGTGGTATGAGAGACAACCTCAGGTGTCAATCAGTCAATCCTCTGGCTCCAATCCCATAAGCCCTAATGGAAGAGGACGAGTTTCTTTTGTGCATAGCTTGTGTGGTCTCATTAACACGTTCATGTTTAATTCTAGCCTGCCTCCCTTGCCATATTTGAATGTCATCCCTTGTGGATAGATGGCACTGCAGTATACTAGGAGGGTAGTTGGAAATATGGAAATAGTACTACCATTACAACCCCCATGTGTGGTGTGAACTAAATGGCCAACTGTAGGCCACAAGTTGCTAGTATAGGCGCAGGCATACCTTGATATATAAAAAAGTAAAACACACTTAAGTTGTGTGCCAAGTTCTTTACAATATTTTCCCAAATTCTCCACAATGCAGACAATGCTTAACATAGACAGGGTGTTTTGGGTGCCACATGCATGAATAGGTTAAGATGTTATGTGATGGTTTTGTGGTTACTGAGCCTAGGATACTTGTACTACATACTGTGACAGCTAATGGGGTCTCCATCAGCAGACTTGTGTATCTTTTTCTTTTTTGTGTGTTTTTTGGCTGAGGTATAGACAGTATCCTCAGTGCACCACCACCATACACTTGGCCATGCTGCTCTGTTAAGATATGGCGAATAATGATGTGAACAACATGGTTCAGTATATGATGGATCCATCATGACCCTGGGAGAGGAGGGTGGGCTTTTTTTTTTTTTTTTTTTTTTTTTTTTTTTGATTCACTGCACTTGGGATAATCATTCTCTCAAATTCCATGTTTACAAGTTCGGCAACTGTGTTCACCTCTCCAGTATGCCAATCTGTGCAGTAACTGAAATGCTTGACTCATCGCTGCCTGTCCTGTGCATGCTGGTGTTGACTTAGGATAAGACAGTATCCTCAGTGCACCACCACCATACACTTGGCCATGCTGCTCTGTTAAGATATGGCGAATAATGATCTTCGCTCCATAGGTCAGATCTCTGTTTCCCCCTCTCTCACCGAGTTCCAATATTTCCCCAAACCTTATCCAAACCTTATATTGGGACTGGGTGAAAACAAGACAGACAGTCATGTGTATTGTTACATACCACTTTATTTTTAGCTATCAAGCTTATCTTGTCTATTGATTTGATTTGATAAATTTTATTGACCACAGAACTTAATTGTGGGATTAGCCCTTTTGTATATTCAAGTATAAAGATGCACATTACTGCTCTTCAGACCCTCAATGCTGAAGGAATGCTTTACCAAGTTGTGTTACATCAGTAAAACATGTGCCAGTGAGGGTTGCATCTTGGGCAATAGCTAAGGCTACACCCATTGTTTTGTCCATTTGTTTTGATTGTGTAGTAGTGTGCCGACCACCCTGATGTCCAACCTACCTGTTTCAGTACTGCAGAGACATTACCCCTGATTTCAATTGGGCATCTCTGACTATTATTGCACACCCTCTCTGCAAGCTATGGGGTGTTTACCCTCATTGCTTGCTAATGTTTCTAGATGGAACTTCAGACATTCATCCTCCAGGTATGGTGATAAAATTTTTGGGCAATGTTTTCACCCCCTGGGTGAGCAACTGGCCTAAATGTGGAAATAGAGCACAGTCTCTAGCAAGCATGAAACATTTCTCTGGTTTTGAAACTTTTTCTAGCTGTCTATCAATATACATGCCTACTATCCTTAATTCAATGGCAAAAGAGGTATAGCTTGCATTGGGCTAGAATGGACCTTACTCTGTTCCATTGCTATTTGGTGGAGATAAATATTCACCTTGTTTTCACCGGAAAACCATCAATTGAGGGATAATTCCATTGGTTGGGCATGCCCTGTGTGCTGAATGCAGACTTTATTTGTCAGAGTTTTGCAGTCACTGTCCTGTAAGCTGAACGTCTGGGGCAGTTACACTGTGGCGTACTGTCTGCAATAGCAAGGCAGCTGGGTGCATCAATACTGTATTTAACACTTCAAAATGGAGTCTCAAATACTTTGTGCTGTAACTTCAGTAGAACATCAGGCCTTGACATTAACTTTTTGAGGCACTTGGCCCGCGGGCAAGTGCCATGAGGCTTTCAATACCTATTGCCTGGGCTGTTTTACTTGTACGGCCTCACTAGGGGCAGGCTTCAGCTAGAAACTGAGGAGGACTGCCTTGCTATAGGTTCCCAAATCTTCATAGCCTGAGTGGGGTGTTGGTCGCTACCCAGCCCCAGGCTCTGATGAATAGATTCCCTGTAGATCGAAACCAATTTTCTTTAATAATGGACTTCTAACTGGGCCTCTGATCACCCAAAGTATTGTATGCGTCTGATAATACCACTGCTCAGCCGGAACAGTAACTGAACAGAAGTACTTGTCCGGCAGTCAATATCACTTGTCCCGGACGAGGGGACAGTGCTTTTTGTCAAGCCCTGAACATGATTGCGCAACATTTAGATAGCGTGCTTAACCCTAGCCATTATCTTAGTTACACTTAAGGTCATATATAGCTGAAGCAAATTTAGCTGACATTTGCTATGCGCTATTATAGCTAAATCGATATGCCCACTAAACAAACCAGTTATACAGTACTTTCTTGCTTAGACTGTCCTTCCTTGCAAGGTAGACGCACATGTCTCTATGTGAACCTGCCCCCAGGATTTTGTTCATATACCTCAGAAATAACTCAACCTCAATGTGCAATTTTTTTTTCAATCTATAAGTCTGGGAAAATATTTGTACCCCTTAAGATTTTTTCATCATTTCAAAACATCTCTTGTAACAATGGACCTCAAGACCTAAAAGTATCATGTGGGTACCTAACCATTGTAACTTATTTAGGGCAAAGGTGGAACCCATGCCTGTGAGTGTTGCACCCTCATAAACAAAGACATTCCTGTAGTATCAATGCTATTTAGAATTTCGTTTTCTGTCATTTTTTCTGCCATATTGCGGCTAAGTTTTGACTGGCCAGTTATAACTGGTGGAGGAAACAGGAGTACTCAGGAGTGAAAACTACCGCCTAACCCAAATACAAGTCACTGGCAACTTACTCACAAGCCATGGATGCGTAGACTCAATGGAAGAATTACATCTTGCAAGATTGGAAGGCCCCACACATCTGTCATCTAGAAACTGTGCATTGATTATCTTTTTAGCTCTAAGAAAATGTGTTATTAGCATGCCAATATTTGGTAGATTAGTGGCAACTGACTCCTCCCAAAGGAAATGGTACACCATACACCAGCCCCCAAATTGTTTACCAAAATTATTCTAGACTGTGGGGAAATAAACACGACATCATAAGCAGATTCTATATCACTACTTGCATTATAACAGTTGGGTCGCAAAGTCCTAAGAAGGTGTTTCAGTGTGTCCAAGGAAAATCTGTCATCACTCATGAGAAGGCTAAGGTACCGTTCATCATGACAGAGTGTCTGTTGCGGAACCCTTAACCATCACTAAAGGAATAACAAGCCGTGGTGGTTGTACCTCCCCCACTTTCCCCAGCAAGTCTTTTAATTATCTGGCTATATTATCTTTTGACTGTTAACATGAAGCATGGCTTTCCAAATATATACTAGGTGGTGCAATATATACATGATCTTTTAAGTTGCCCTTAAATCTTTTTAAAAAAACAAAGACATTTATTCCCTCCCTAATCCATTTCATTACTTGCTTTGACTGAGGGTCATTGACCTCCTGACATAGAATCCCTCAATTCTTCAGATTATCATGAAGCTGCCCCACTACAATGCTATTAGGGTCTCAGAACTCATACCACTTGACGCCATCTATCTCCCATAAATCAGTTAAGGGGTTGCAGGTTTCCTATCTACTGCAGGAGACATTGAGGGGAGAGACCTTCCCTCACAATCAACCCAGGAAACAGTGTTTAGTGTCTGTGAAACTGCCACTGGAGCAAAGGCAGTGTACAATACCCAATCCGGAACCTGTTAGAAGGGAAGCAATAGTGATACTATAGAACCCTTCCTAGGTTGATTGCGAGGTAAGTCTCTCCCCTGCCTCCCACGTGGGCAAGCCCACTAAGGAATCAGTGTCCCCGGAATGCAGGAAAAAGACACACCTTTCTACAAATTAAGTTTAAAATTTACATTACTAGTACTTAAAGTAATTGTACCTTGGTGCTATTGGTGTGGGCTATATAATTATCAACATCATAAGTCATTCCTTCTATCATTACACATTATACTGCACATTGTTCTAATTGAATTACTCAGAGCAATAGAAGTGGTAATGCATATATACCCTTTAAATAATGCTTATGATTTAGATATATAAGCCATTTGAGCCTAAGTTATCCACTCATGTGATGCGTAGCTTCGTTCTTGCTACAGTTTCTTGACTTGTGTTCTGGGGATTGGCAGGTATAGCACAAGTCCTGTGCCCCCTTCCTTGCCCCGCATACCTCCCATGATAAAACTGCCCCATCATCATTCCCATTAGGGTTGGGAATCGGTTGTAATTTAATGAGCGATAATCAGTTACAGCCAACCGATCAATTATCGATCACAATCAGTTTGTCGCACTTTGCAGTAATTGGTTACTAGAGGTCTATAGCCGAATAATAAGTGATAGTCTATGACAATTACTTGCTATTAGGACCTACCTTAACTTCGTTTTGAAGTGTTTTGGAGCTTAGTTTCATAGCTAGGAAGCTGACAACTTGTCTGTCCTTTAGTTCTATATTTTTTGCCACTAGGTGTTACCTTTTCCGATTATTATCGATTGCCAGTTTTGTAATAGATTAATCAGAATCAGAGATGTAAACGATCGATTGTCGATTATAATCAATGATCGTCCCAACACTAATTCCCATCACCTTAGCCATCCATTTTGGGGTTTGGCCATCCCATTTTTCCTTCTTTCTCTCTCTTGTCTTCTTTTGTAATTGCCTTCCTTTTCTTTTTTTTTCAGCTATGGAGCTTTCCTTTTTCATTGCTGCTATCAGCATTGTGTTGGTTGATGATTTTTTTTTTCCTTTTTTTTTTGTGGTCCTGGGTTTCAGTGGTTTGCATAAAAAACATTTAATGTCAGTCCTCTCTGAGTCATAAGAAGAAATTCATCAATTCTAGTCCGAACGTTTGTATTATACTATATGATATTGTTGCTATGTCAATCTTGAGCAGTGGAGTTGATCATTACATGTGATGCCATTGGACTCTAAGTGGACTGGGACCACTATGGAAATAAGTTTCTAACCTTTAGTGCATATATCCTATGTCTGGTTAGAATTCTATTGCATAGCAGTTACTGACTCCCCATCTAGTCACCGTTACATATGATTTTTTGTGTGCCAAATGCTATGTAATACACATCTTACTAGACCCAATAAAATCAAATCAAATCAAGACAAATTCTATGTTTAGTATACTTTCCGTTTTACCATGTGACCCAAGTTATATATGACTAGCGTAGGGGATTGTATCCCCACCAACCACGTATTATGTTCACCGCCACATTTTTTTTTTAAAGAATAAAGAAGTAGCATAGGAGTGGGAGGTATCCATTAACATCCCACATCATTCTCCACTACATATTATTCACAGCCATATCCTACCACCAAACAGGGATTTGTCATCCACTTTTGCTACCAGCAACTTTTTTTTTTCTTCATATTATTATAATAATTTTTTTATTTTTTATTCTTGATTTTTTTTTTTTCTATTATCAATATTATTGCTATTATTATTATTATTGTTTCAGTTGCTCTTTATTCATTCATTCATTATCAGCTAGCAAGATATTGTGTGCTCAGTGTTTGGATTGAATTCCAGGAATGTGCCATACAAAACTAATGATTGCAAATGGGATAACCATCTTAACGCCTCTCTCTGGCTCAACATTGCACTCCTCATTAGCTGAGCTTGAAGTGACCTGCAGAGGCACTATCTTATCCCTTTTTAAAAATCACTTGCTATAAGGCCTATAATTGCATTTCATTATTTCCTGTTGCCATGCAAAGGCACTAAGATTTGGAGGCAAATCTCCTGAGGTTCCAAAACTGTTTAATAGTGGGGTGAAACAAACAGTATAACAAATTTTCCCAAACCCTGCTGGCTCTTTGATGCTATTGACTAAACTGGCTGAACAAACATCCACAGGTTTATTATTTTACACCATGATACACATTGGGACTGGCAGGTTCATCACACTAAAGATTTATTGCAGTATAGCCAGTAATCCGATCCTGAAACCTAAACCTTCAAATTCTGAGTCATCGGCACCTACACCATTCTTACACTGAGAGGCTTTGCAAGAAATAACCCTCAAACATACCAAGTATTCCCTGTTCATGCTGCTAAAAGTTTGGGTAGGCAAGGCCCTTCTGGTCAACCCTGACTCCTGCTTAGCTAATTTTGCTGTATTCTCATATATTTTGCCGCTAACTTAGTAGTTCATTGCATGTTTCATTGTCATTCATTAATTTTCTTTCTATTTGTCTGTATCTCCCAAATGAAAAACGGATAGGTTTCCCAGCCTTGGTTCATCATCTAAATATACTTATATCTAGGTTCCTAAAGAACAACTATGCAGGAAAAAGGTGTATTCCTAGATGCTCTGCTATTGTATCCCTATCTATACACACATACACCCATACATAACACATATCTATAACATATATGCACACTTGCACATGTGCCATCATGCACCCAAACCTATGTACAATCATTCTACTGCTCGCTATTATTTAATCATCCTAGCCTGGTAGTATTCTCCTTTAATACTCCCTTCCTCTCACTCCCCTACAGGGAATCTCTCTTCACATGCATCTTATTTTGTAACTGAGGTTATTTACAGAAGGCTTTCCCAAATCCCAGACTGGGGCTTTCTTTTCTTTTATGTATTCATTCATTTTCTATTTATTCTTCATTTTTGTTCTCAGTCCCACATCACATTCTCTCAGCCCAAGATTACGCAGCAAGGGCACCCCCAATCTTACTTCAGGGGATTTTCTCTTAGCTCTCCACCCACGATCACACGGCGAGGGCACCCTCAAATCAGGGTTTTTTTGTTGTTTTTTTTTATTTTATTTTTTTTAAATTTATTATTTATTTATTTTTTACTCTCTCAGCCCAAGATCACTCAGCAAGGGCACCCTCAAATCAGGAAAAAAAAATTTTGATTTTTTTTTTTTTTCTCTCTCAGCCCAGGATCACAGCAAGGACTGCCCCTGATCTCTAATCAGGGGATGTTTCACTATCTCAGCCTAAGATCACACAATTTTTCTCTCAGCCCAAGATCACAGCAGGGACTGCGCATGGACTGCCCCTGATCTCTAATCAGGGGATTTTTTTTCTCTCAGCCCAAGACCCCACAGTAAGAACTGCGCATGGACTGCCCCTGATCTCTAAT
>OZ012695.1:39168013-39198013 GCA_963942565.1 Maea johnstoni | reverse complement strand
CTCAGGATCCTGGAGGCCCAACACTGGCACCATTGTTACTTTCTGGCCTATCTCTTGTTGTACCCTCACTCAGGGTCCTGGAGGCCCAACACTGGCACCATTGTTACTTTCTGGCCTATCTCTTGTTGTACCCTCACTCAGGGTCCTGGAGGCCCAACACTGGCACCATTGTTACTTTCTGGCCTATCTCTTGTTGTACCCTCACTCAGGATCCTGCAGGCCCAACACTGGCACCATTGTTACTTTCTGGTCTATCTCTTGTTGTATCCTCACTCAGGGTCCTGGAGGCCCAACACTGGCACCATTGTTACTTTCTGGCCTATCTCTTGTTGTACCCTCACTCAGGGTCCTGCAGGCCCAACACTGGCACCATTGTTCCTTTCTGGCCTATCTCTTGTTGTACCCTCACTCAGGGTCCTGGAGGCCCAACACTGGCACCATTGTTACTTTCTGGTCTATCTCTTGTTGTATCCTCACTCAGGGTCCTGCAGGCCCAACACTGGCACCATTGTTACTTTCTGGGCTATCTCTATTTGTACCCTCACTCAGGGTCCTGCAGGCCCAACACTGGCACCATTGTTACTTTCTGGCCTATCTCTTGTTGTACCCTCACTCAGGGTCCTGCAGGCCCAACACTGGCACCATTGTTACTTTCTGGTCTATCTCTTGTTGTACCCTCACTCAGGATCCTGCAGGCCCAACACTGGCACCATTGTTACTTTCTGGCCTATCTCTTGTTGTACCCTCACTCAGGGTCCTGGAGGCCCAACACTGGCACCATTGTTACTTTCTGGCCTATCTCTTGTTGTACCCTCACTCAGGGTCCTGCAGGCCCAACACTGGCACCATTGTTCCTTCCTGGCCTATCTCTTATTGTACCCTCACTCAGGGTCCTGCAGGCCCAACACTGGCACCATTGTTACTTTCTGGCCTATCTCTTGTTGTACCCTCACTCAGGGTCCTGCAGGCCCAACACTGGCACCATTGTTACTTTCTGGCCTATCTCTTGTTGTACCCTCACTCAGGGTCCTGCAGGCCCAACACTGGCACCATTGTTCCTTCCTGGCCTATCTCTTATTGTACCCTCACTCAGGGTCCTGGAGGCCCAACACTGGCACCATTGTTACTTTCTGGCCTATCTCTTGTTGTATCCTCACTCAGAGTCCTGCAGGCCCAACACTGGCACCATTGTTCCTTCCTGGCCTATCTCTTATTGTACCCTCACTCAGGGTCCTGGAGGCCCAACACTGGCACCATTGTTACTTTCTGGCCTATCTCTTGTTGTATCCTCACTCAGGGTCCTGCAGGCCCAACACTGGCACCATTGTTACTTTCTGGCCTATCTCTTGTTGTATCCTCACTCAGGGTCCTGCAGGCCCAACACTGGCACCATTGTTACTTTCTGGCCTATCTCTTGTTGTACCCTCACTCAGGGTCCTGGAGGCCCAACACTGGCACCATTGTTACTTTCTGGCCTATCTCTTGTTGTACCCTCACTCAGGGTCCTGCAGGCCCAACACTGGCACCATTGTTACTTTCTGGTCTATCTCTTGTTGTACCCTCACTCAGGGTCCTTGAGACCCAACACTGGCACCATTGTTACTTTCTGGCCTATCTCTTGTTGTACCCTCACCCAGGGTCCTTGAGACCCAACACTGGCACCATTGTTACTTTCTGGCCTATCTCTTGTTGTACCCTCACTCAGGGTCCTGGAGGCCCAACACTGGCACCATTGTTACTTTCTGGCCTATCTCTTGTTGTACCCTCACTCAGGGTCCTGCAGGCCCAACACTGGCACCATTGTTCCTTCCTGGCCTATCTCTTATTGTACCCTCACTCAGGGTCCTGCAGGCCCAACACTGGCACCATTGTTACTTTCTGGCCTATCTCTTGTTGTACCCTCACTCAGGGTCCTGCAGGCCCAACACTGGCACCATTGTTACTTTCTGGCCTATCTCTTGTTGTACCCTCACTCAGGGTCCTGCAGGCCCAACACTGGCACCATTGTTCCTTCCTGGCCTATCTCTTATTGTACCCTCACTCAGGGTCCTGGAGGCCCAACACTGGCACCATTGTTACTTTCTGGCCTATCTCTTGTTGTATCCTCACTCAGAGTCCTGCAGGCCCAACACTGGCACCATTGTTCCTTCCTGGCCTATCTCTTATTGTACCCTCACTCAGGGTCCTGGAGGCCCAACACTGGCACCATTGTTACTTTCTGGCCTATCTCTTGTTGTATCCTCACTCAGGGTCCTGCAGGCCCAACACTGGCACCATTGTTACTTTCTGGCCTATCTCTTGTTGTATCCTCACTCAGGGTCCTGCAGGCCCAACACTGGCACCATTGTTACTTTCTGGCCTATCTCTTGTTGTACCCTCACTCAGGGTCCTGGAGGCCCAACACTGGCACCATTGTTACTTTCTGGCCTATCTCTTGTTGTACCCTCACTCAGGGTCCTGCAGGCCCAACACTGGCACCATTGTTACTTTCTGGTCTATCTCTTGTTGTACCCTCACTCAGGGTCCTTGAGACCCAACACTGGCACCATTGTTACTTTCTGGCCTATCTCTTGTTGTACCCTCACCCAGGGTCCTTGAGACCCAACACTGGCACCATTGTTACTTTCTGGCCTATCTCTTGTTGTACCCTCACTCAGGGTCCTGCAGGCCCAACACTGGCACCATTGTTACTTTCTGGCCTATCTCTTGTTGTACCCTCACTCAGGGTCCTGCAGGCCCAACACTGGCACCATTGTTACTTTCTGGCCTATCTCTTGTTGTACCCTCACTCAGGGTCCTGCAGGCCCAACACTGGCACCATTGTTACTTTCTGGGCTATCTCTATTTGTACCCTCACTCAGGGTCCTGGAGGCCCAACACTGGCACCATTGTTACTTTCTGGTCTATCTCTTGTTGTACCCTCACTCAGGGTCCTGCAGGCCCAACACTGGCACCATTGTTACTTTCTGGGCTATCTCTATTTGTACCCTCACTCAGGGTCCTGGAGGCCCAACACTGGCACCATTGTTACTTTCTGGTCTATCTCTTGTTGTACCCTCACTCAGGGTCCTTGAGACCCAACACTGGCACCATTGTTACTTTCTGGCCTATCTCTTGTTGTATCCTCACTCAGGGTCCTGCAGGCCCAACACTGGCACCATTGTTACTTTCTGGGCTATCTCTATTTGTACCCTCACTCAGGGTCCTGGAGGCCCAACACTGGCACCATTGTTACTTTCTGGCCTATCTCTTGTTGTACCCTCACTCAGGGTCCTGCAGGCCCAACACTGGCACCATTGTTCCTTCCTGGCCTATCTCTTGTTGTACCCTCACTCAGGGTCCTGGAGGCCCAACACTGGCACCATTGTTACTTTCTGGCCTATCTCTTGTTGTACCCTCACTCAGGGTCCTGGAGGCCCAACACTGGCACCATTGTTACTTTCTGGCCTATCTCTTGTTGTACCCTCACTCAGGGTCCTGCAGGCCCAACACTGGCACCATTGTTACTTTCTGGCCTATCTCTTGTTGTACCCTCACTCAGGGTCCTTGAGACCCAACACTGGCACCATTGTTACTTTCTGGCCTATCTCTTGTTGTACCCTCACTCAGGGTCCTGCAGGCCCAACACTGGCACCATTGTTACTTTCTGGTCTATCTCTT
The DNA here is from genome assembly GCA_963942565.1 of Maea johnstoni. NCBI lineage: Eukaryota > Metazoa > Annelida > Polychaeta > Spionida > Magelonidae > Maea > Maea johnstoni. The sequence continues at coordinate 39,194,353 of OZ012695.1, read as the reverse complement.
GTTGTACCCTCACTCAGGGTCCTGCAGGCCCAACACTGGCACCATTGTTACGTTCTGGCCTATCTCTTGTTGTACCCTCACTCAGGGTCCTTGAGACCCAACACTGGCACCATTGTTACTTTCTGGCCTATCTCTTGTTGTACCCTCACTCAGGGTCCTGCAGGCCCAACACTGGCACCATTGTTACTTTCTGGCCTATCTCTTGTTGTACCCTCACTCAGGGTCCTGCAGGCCCAACACTGGCACCATTGTTACTTTCTGGCCTATCTCTTGTTGTACCCTCACTCAGGGTCCTGGAGGCCCAACACTGGCACCATTGTTACTTTCTGGCCTATCTCTTGTTGTACCCTCACTCAGGGTCCTGGAGGCCCAACACTGGCACCATTGTTACTTTCTGGCCTATCTCTTGTTGTACCCTCACTCAGGGTCCTGCAGGCCCAACACTGGCACCATTGTTCCTTTCTGGCCTATCTCTTGTTGTATCCTCACTCAGGGTCCTGCAGGCCCAACACTGGCACCATTGTTCCTTCCTGGCCTATCTCTTGTTGTATCCTCACTCAGGGTCCTGCAGGCCCAACACTGGCACCATTGTTCCTTCCTGGCCTATCTCTTGTTGTATCCTCACTCAGGGTCCTGCAGGCCCAACACTGGCACCATTGTTACTTTCTGGCCTATCTCTTGTTGTACCCTCACTCAGGGTCCTGCAGGCCCAACACTGGCACCATTGTTACTTTCTGGCCTATCTTTTGTTGTACCCTCACTCAAGGTCCTGCAGGCCCAACACTGGCACCATTGTTACTTTCTGACCTATCTTTTGTTGTACCCTCACTCAGGGTCCTTGAGACCCAACACTGGCACCATTGTCACTTACCTACTTCAACACACTTTTTGCTATGCAATAGACAATTGGATGTCAAGATAAGGTACTAGGTTTAAAAACCATAGGTCGTTTTGACTCAATGCGGTCTTGTCAAAATGAGCATGTGAGACTTTTTCTCTTCAAAAAAAGCTAGTTCTCCACTACATTCTGAATTGAGAAGCATGCAGGCAGTTGAGCATTTGCTCCCTGAAGTGTCAGTGTTTTTTCATGGTTGATGATTGATTATAGCATTTGGCTGTTGTATGAGTAAGTCGGCTGGCTGAGAGAGAGAGAGAGAGAGAGAGAGAGAGAGAGAGAGAGAGAGTAATACCATCTTTATTGTCACACATTGAAACCTTAGATCAAGAGTATCAAAATACCTTCTAGTTTTCTCAATAAAGGTTTTATGCTGTAGCATAAACAACTACGTTAAAAAGATTCAAATGTTTTTGGTGATGATGCATATAGTTTAATACTATACTCATGTATACTTACAAATTTATACCAAACAAAATAGAGGTATTGTTGCTGTAAAAGATTAAAAAGTGTGTTCTTTTCTCATGTGTTCCACATATATTGAGTTGATTCATTGTGAGTGAAATCAATTATGTGTCCAAGATTCTTTATTTGTGTTATTGTTAAACACTAGTCACAGAATTGTACTTTTTGAGATTTTACCTACAGATATATGTTATCTCTTTAATAGCTGACTATGAAACCTTCAAAATTGCACTATCCTAAAAATTGAATTTTACGGAACCAAATATGTTGATTTAATTGTACATGTAGTTCCAAAAGATAATTGTGTTGGCAGGTTGCACAAGTGCTTTGGTGAAAAAAAGATATATTGGCAAGCAAAAAAGTGTGTTCTATTTTGAACTGGATGAATGCATAGGCTCTACAAGTATTTGCTATATTTTGCTTTTGGAAAGGAAATATTTTCATTCTTGGGAGAACCCCTGGGCTGGCATGGCAGAAGCAGGTTTAACCTTTTCCTGCCTGGAGTTCCATTGGAAAAGTACTTAACCCATTAATGCTCACAGCGGCCAAAACCAGCCTGACAATTTTGATGAAATCTTTCATGCTAAAGCAGTACTGGCAAAATATTTGAAGGAGAACTATTGATCAGAACATTACCAACAACTCTCCTTCAAATATTTTGTAAAATCATTCTCAATTCAAAAGTTATCGTCAAAAGTATCATCAATCCAGACGACAATTTCTGGAGGAACTCTTAAGTATTAATGGGTTAATTAGTGTTAGAAAAAATTGTAGCAAGCATAAGTTAGCAATTACACAGTGAAACGGTACAGAGCAGGTACAGTGAAGAGGAGGAACATTGTTATGCATAAACAAGCAGTAGGTGTTGAGTTGTGACATGGGGAACAGGTGGATGCAGGGGGAAAATTACCAGCAGGAAAAAAATTCTGTTACAAGTGCTGTATGGACAAAATGACCCCCCCCCCCCCCCCCCCTTTACAAAATGTAGCTATGACTTTTTAGGAAATCCCGGGATTTTTCTCGAATAATCCTGGGAATTTTCTTATTTTTGATAGCAGCCCGCTCCTTCCCTTTTGGTAGAAAGTTATGGGTATCCAATAATTTAAGTCGCTACTTCAAAATCATGCAAAGGAGGGTGGGTAGGGGATAGATATTGATCAGTATTATCTACCACCACTGACAGCTGATAGGATGCGAACAAGTCATGCCCAGTGCGGTAGGAGAAAAATGGTGAAAATAAGCAGGCAGAATTTTGAGTTTGGAGTGAAAGGAACTGGTGTCCCTGGCTCTCAGTGTGTGTGTTAGCCTAGTTCTCAGACTGAGTTACCAATAGATATGTATTGGCTAGTAAATAGGTATGATGTCTCTACCAAACTATATATGGTAGCACATTTTTCAGGTGTTGTAGTTTTCAAACACACAGCTCAAGTGGGTCCCTCTTAAGGATTAATACAGAACTAAACCTGAACTGAAATCGTCTCACGGTAGATCAGTGAGGCTAAGGAAAAAGCCAGTTAACCCTTATGCTGGTGGTGGATAATTAGGTCATTACAAAATGATGCGAAAATCCTGAAAAGCAAGAGCTATCCAATGAATACCAACATGACAGGGTCTAGATGGTTTTCAAAATATTTCATCCTTGTGCTTTGGACGAAAGTAAAGCCTCAGCATTGGCACGGTTAACATAGAGTTGTAGCAAGTCTATGTGATGATCAGTGCCTCGATACCCTACTCTGCCGGCCGTGATTTATTCAGGAACTGACCCACTCGCTATGTGACTGGAATGCCCATATCTAGGTGGCACCACTATCAAATACATGCACATTTTATTATTTTATGGGTAATAGAAATGTTCCCTTGTAACTAAATTAATTGGAACACTTACACTGCTTGTGGTTTAAGTTTTGTCAATACAACATGATGCAAAAAAATGAGAAAAATGACTGAAACCCTGGCACATGAGTACTTATTTGAGAGTACTCAGCGAGAGCTATCCAATGTATACCAACAAATGCTTTCATTGAGATGCCTCCGCAAGAAATATCAGCAACATAGTCAAATGTATTTGACAATACAGGTATGAATGGGCTGAAAAATACTGTGGTCCATTGTCTTAGCCAGCAGGGCGTCTGGGCGTCATTTGGAGACCCAAACCCTTGAAAATCACTTCTCAGGACAGCCCAAATTTTCAGTGAGTAATTTATTAAAATGTCAATTTTCAGCATATAATTGGATTTTTTCCACCTCAATACAAATCTTATGACATTGTATGAGGATATATGTTTTATTTCAAGAAGTAAATACATGTTTATAGTTATAATCTGAGTATGTAGTGATCTCCCTTTTAAAATGACCAATTTTGGGATCTCAGTTTCTAAATCCTGGCTAGGACGCTGCTGTAATCCCAAAATGATATTTATAGTATCACTAGTGTATGTGGTAACGTTTCAGCATTGAAGCACTCTGGTTGTGTCTGTTTAGAATTAACACGTTATCTAAAACTTCTTGGAAGAAAATGCACTGAATGTTGAGAAGTGCTGTACTTGTGTCATATTGGTTACAAGTGAGTGGTTTATTGGAGAATCTGTCATCATAAAAGGAATATCTGTATCAGAATGTGTTGTGAAATGTACCTGTCTCTTCTAATGTGTACCAACTTTCTGCAATATATCTATAGAAACTGGAAGCAATTTTCATGCAAGTTGTTTTTAGATATGCAACTAAGAAAAAACAAAAATATTCAAACAAATGTTTTTGTTTTGACCTAGCCATGCCTTGAGTTATGCTAGGAAAGTATTGTATTATCTGTATTTATGATACAGGCCTCAATGCTAACTCAAAATGATACTGGCCCTGTAGGACCAGTAACACCTAGCATCTACTGGTCCTGCAAAAATTTTACTGGTCCTACATTTTTTCTTTAACATAAACAAGAAAGAACATTGGATAAAATTCACTACAACATCTATCTTTATAAATTTTATCTTCATTTATTTCAAAAACAATTGGGAAAAACTTTTTAACAAGAATGTTTCCAAATGTTTACTGGGCCTGTAGGACCAGTTGAGGTCTTTTTTTACTGGCCCGAAACTGTTTTTGGGAATTTTTACTGGCCTGGGGCTGTAGGTTCACCCTCAGCGTCGAGCCCTGTGATACATTTGAAAAAAAGCAGTTATTAATGTATGTATTCACACTAATTGGAGGAGTGTTTTTCAAATGTCTTTTGTTTAATCCACTCTTTCTTACAGCTCAATTAGAAAAATGTCTGGATCTGTGATACTTTTGCAAATAACGTTGGAATATATTATAACTTTGCAAACTATTTGAAGAAGAGATATAGGATGAGTTTTGGTGAACATTTCTTTCTCAAATATTTTCTTTCTCAGATATCACCAAAATAATTAGGCCCCTTTTGGCCATAACAGGCATGGATGGGTTAACATCGGGTATGGATAACCCATTCATGCCTGTGGCGCTCCCAAAAATACATACACTTTAGATGATATCTTATAGACTAAAGCGTTGTTCAGAAAATATTTGAAGGAGAAATGCTGTTTCGAACCAAACCCACAACTCTCCTTCAAAGATATTGACAGTTCATGATCAATTACTAAGTTATTCTCAAAAGTACAATACGTCCAGACGACACTTTTTAATGAGATCTCTGAGCATGAATGTGTCAATGAAATGTCTGATAACATTCATCTTTTAGATATTTCCTCAAAAATATTTTTAATCCTAATGCTAAGGCTTCTTGTGTCCAAAGCACAAAGACGCAAAGTCAGATTTTTGAAAACCATCTAAACCCTGTCATGTTGGTATTCATTGGATAGCTCTCGCTGAGTACTCTCAGATAAGTACCCATGTGCCAAGGTTTCAGTCATTTTTCAGCTTTTTTGCATCCTTTTGTGTTGGTCAAATTAGCCACCATCAGGGTTAAGGAGATAACATTCATCTTTCAGATATTTCCTAGGAAATATTTTAAAGTTCCTCTGGCTTGAGAGGGTTGAAATTAATGTGCCATTAAGGTCTACCTTTGTAATTTAATATAACCTTTTTTCTGATTTCTTTCAGACATTCGCTGGGTTTCATACCTACAAAGAGGAGTCTAGAACTGGTCAGCAAAATCAATGCTACAACATTTTGTCGGTGAGTAAAAAAAAATATGTTTTATCACCCATACTTTCAGTAGTGAAAAGCTTATGATGAACTTGGGTTTAAAGCCTTGAAAGGGTGAGGTAGTATTAAACTACGTTTCACTGGAATTATTAATAGTGCTCTGACTGCTTTCAGCATTTAAACATGGTTACAAACCATTAGTCCCTAAACAAAATCAAAGATATTATTTTTCATTTGGTTTCAGTCCCAGATATCCCTTAAATGCTATGGAAATCCCGCAAAACATATTCTTATTCTTGACTGCTATCGTTTCAAAATGCTTCCCTTCTGCTTCATCATCACCATGTATACTTCACTTCAGAGAAGGAGACAATCTTTAGTTCAACCTAAATCCAATAGAGGGCAGCACTTAGCAGGAGTGACAGCTAATTAGTATCTATCTTCGCCACTAGGGTGCAGCACAAATCAGCTATCTCTCAGTGTCAGTTGCAGCATTCTTGTGACAAGGATTCATAACCTTACCTTAGTACTATACACACACACACACACACACACACACACACACACACACAGAGGGAGAGAGAGAGACCATTTACAGCATACTAATATCTATAATTCATATGTTTTCTAGTTCTTGTTTTTCTTTTTGTGTGTTATTTTATGAATGTCGATTCACCGGATACACACCGGCAGGTCTCCCTGAACAACCTGGCTGCGGCGAATAGCCCAAAAGTTGCGTTCTGTGCATGTTCTTGTGCAATCTTCTCTGTAATGTAAACAATATGAGAGCCCTCAGGTCTTGGTCTCCTAGTGAAGTCACACTGGTATAGCCAGGTCTTCACTACAGCGCATATGTTAATTGGTCTCTCGCTATCTATCCATTGTTTTAATTATCTAAGATTATTTTCACCCGGTTGTCATTTATTCCAGGCGGAGACTTCCTGTTGTTATGGTGCGGAGTCACATGGCGGAAACCCTTAAAGCAGCGACAACATACATAGAGCAAGGACGTATCCTTTACAACTTGAAATTAATTAGCACATACAAAATTAAGCCTGCTATCACATTCCAGGTTTAAAAACAGGCCAGATTATGTGATAAATTTGCCAGTGCCTTGGGGTTAGGTGGTGGTTTTCACCAGGTTCTCTGGTTTCCTCTTCCACCTACCACTCCACTGGCTAGTCGAGACTTAGCTCCAAATATAGCTGAAAAAATAACAATAAGAAAATTCTTAATTCTATACTATTAAATTCATAAATTGTTTATCCTTATTTTTATTGTTATCTATTAATAAGAGAAATTTTTGGTTATCCTCGAATATAAGACGAATATCAGTAACTACCTTAACTCGCCATGTAGATGTTCGGGTTGGACCTGAAGTTATTACAGACCCAGCTTTCCTGGTCACAAGGTGGGTGGCTTGTCACATAACTGCCACATTACCATTTAAACTTGGTAGACTCGAAATCCCCGCAGATGTCAAGAATGACGTCATGGAAACTTGTTTTCTTGGAATACCCTACCTGGGTTAAGGACTAGGGTTAGGAACCAGGTCCAGGGTTAGGGGTTAGCTCTAGGGTTATGGTTAGGTAACCCCAACCCTAACCCTGGACCTGATTCCTAAACCTAACCCTAAACCTAAACCTAGGAAGGGTATTACAAGATCACATGTTTCATAACGTCATTCCTGACATCTGCGGGGATTTAGAGTCTACCCGAAGCTAAGAATTAATTTGAAGTGCTGAAGGCCATTGGACTATCATACATATATGTTCAACACAGGAATGGACATAACCGATTAAGGAATGAATAAAGTAGGATTCCGAAATTTCAGATAATTTTATAATCATACTTGTTCTGAACGTTCATTTTTCTGATCAGTAGTTCATTAACTTATTATAACTTTGTGTTTACATATGGATAAAAGAAACATACACTAACCTCTCTATATTATACTTTTCAAGGGTCTCTGTGATTCGTGATTTGAATGAATAATTCTGCCATGTACACTATTTTCTTGTTCTTTTCAGGAGTATCGAGGACTTTGTGACATGGACAGACACATCAGCGATCAGGAAACATGTACTGGAATATAATGAAGCTGTGAGTATTTCCTTTTGACTCTAACCCTACCAATGCCACACACGCATATATGCGTTTGTGGTAACATAACCTAGAGAACCATGCATGCATATATGCGCGGGAGATAATCAAATTCATTTAAAGAAGAGCCTGACTCGCCATTATTAACGACCCCCTACATAGCTCTAAATTGAAGGAAATTGGCTGTCGGAACGTTTTGCATGATTAATGCTTCGTCGTGATATGTCACATGACTATGGTGGACCAAAATTTTATAAAATTGTCAAATATGAACACCTGTAACTGAATTTTGGCCATTAATCCCCATTACAAGTTAACATCAGACCTTTGTGAGAAAAATTACAATTTGGACTCACAAGGGTTAACATCCTTTTGTTTTATTTTACCTACATGCTAATGCTCATTAACCCATTATGCTTTTGCCTGCAAAATTTCATCAACATTGTCAGGCTGCTTTTGGCCGCAGTGAGCATTAATGGGTTAACAGGATGCGCACTTGACTCTCTTCACTCTGATTGGTGCATTAACCCATTAATGCTAGAAAGCTCCTCAAGAAATTGTCGTCTGCTCTGTGGATTTAATGCTTCTTTTGACAATTACTTGGAAATCAAGAATTATTTTACAAAATATTTGGAGGAGAGTTGTTGATAGTTCTCTGATGAACATTTCTCCTCCAAATATTGTCTGTAAATTTCTTTTGTTAGAGAGATATCGCCAAAATTGTCAGGCTGTTTTTGCTGCTACTGACATGAACGGGGTTAACTCTAAGCATGAACGAGTTGACAGACTATTAGTGGAGGAGAATTTCGTAACCCATTAATACTCACAATTTTGATGAAATCTTGCAGGCAAAAACATGATAAGGAAAATATTTGATGGAGAAATGTTTATCAGGACATTAGCAACAACTCCCCTTCAAATATTTTGTAAAATCATTCTCAATTCCTAAGTTATTATCAAATTTAGCTTAGATCCAGACGGCAATGTCTGGAAGATCTCTTAAGCATTAATGGGTTAATAAGATTCTGGAGGATCTATAATGACTGAGCTCTCATTATGCTTGCTGCTCATATCTAAAGATAATAAGGGCTTTATATTTGTGTGCGCTTTGTCTTAAGGAACTGACTGACCCTATAAATACTCGTAAGCAGGTTTGTTGGTGACTGACTTAATGACCCTGGCTGGCACAGACGCTAAATACAGGATTAACCTATTTGGACCTGTAGCATTCTTAAACCTTCCAACGCTGAGGCTATTTTCGTCCAAAGTGCAACGATGCAAAGATTTCTGAAAACTATCTAAACCCTGTCTTGTTGGTATTCACTGGTCAGCTAGTGCCGAGTACTCTCATATGAGTACCCATGTGCCAGGGTTTCCGTCATTTTACAGGACTTTAACATCATTTTGTATTGGCCAAATTAGCCACTAACATCGTAAGGATTCACACTTGTAGTGCCCAAAACAGCCAGACAATTTTGGTGATATCTCTTTAATAAAAGCAACTTTAAGAAAGTATTTGAAGGAGAATTGTGAATCAGTAACTAAGTACTAACTCCCCTACAGATATTCTTCTAGTTTATGCTTAGTTTCAAAGTTATTTTCAAATGTATCTAAGGTTCAGACCATAGCCTGAGCCAGTAGGGCCTTTTTGCCACAATAGGCTACTAAATGTAGTTGTTATAAGGGTTGGAATGAATAGCTAAATCTGGGTGGGCAGAAATTTTATGAATGCTGTTTTGGACAGACAATTCTAAAATCCTGGCTAAGACCCTGCTCTCCACACACGTCAAGGGTCGATAAGTAAAGTGTGAACAGCTGAGGTTTTGTGTAGTAATCTTAATCCTGTGTTTTTTATCTTGCAGAGAGACGATTACGACATGTTTGCCTAGAAGGGGATAACCATGGCAACAGGACAACATGTCGCTAAGGAATCATTTGGACACATATACACATGGAAAACACCCCATGATAATTACATCTTTCCAGTTTTCACATGGCTAGGGAATTTTTCCATCGTTGAAAATGGGGTTTGTAAGACAACAAAAACTGGCTCATATTAGCCAATCAGAATACAATTTTAAACAAATCCTGTCAGTTAGATTCAACATTAGGTAGGCAATATCAGCAGACCCACTTTGGCGAGTCATAATGTGTTGCCTGACTCAGTCTAACAGACCCCCCTACAATACTCAAAAACTATGCTTTCCTCTGTCAGAATATTCTGCTCAATTTGATGTTCATTTTTAGATTGTCAAACATAAACAAACTGGTACTCAATTTTGGCTAATAATATCCATTACAACTTTTTCTTTTATTTTTGAATAGATTTCTTATTCAGTTCTTGCATAACAAGTCACAACAAAACATTTCAATTGCAAGTTGTACATAGGGTAATTTGAAACAAAAACAGACACAAGAGAAGATAGTAAATTGTTATTAATATAACAGTTTTTATGTATCATGTTGCTACATTGTACTGGAAGAAATCGAGTAATAAATACCATCTTTTTCAAATAATTTTTATCTGTTATTTATTGTTCTTTTGAGATGCTCATGTAGGAAAATTTGTTTAGTACTTGATTGTACCCTTTTCTGAGAAGGAGATTTGCCTTCTAATTTAAATAAGTATATAACTTTTTTGGTATTTAATATAATAACATTAATCTGATGAGTTTTCCAAATCTCCTAAAAAAAATTTGGTCTGATGAGTGATAGTCTTTGTGAAAGGAATATTGACCAATTATCTCCATCACAACTTGGTATCAGACATTTGTGGGTAAATTACACTTTGGACTAACACAGGATAAGTAGACACGTTTCAAGGGAACTCTAGGCATGTAAGGATTAAACCTTTCATGCCTATTTATGCTTGTTTCTTGACTGCTGGGAACATTTCAATATGATACCTCATTTGCCAATATTGATATGTTTGAAAAGAAAATGACAAAGTATGCAAATTGATTTGTAAAAAGAGGCTATAATCACCCAAAAAGCGACTTTCTCAGTTAGTAAGTTAGTAAGAAATGGGTTTTCATACGGGTGACTAAAAGTGCCTCTTGGACTATTTACTCTTTTTAATGCTAAGGTTACTTTCGTCCTAAGTACAAAAATGCAAAGATTTTTGAATTTGAAAAACATCTAAACCCTGTCATATTGGTACTCATTAGATAGGATAGCCCTCACAGTGTACTCTCAGATGAGTACCCATGTGCCAGGGGTTCAGTCATTTTTCAGCTTTTTTGCATCATTTTATCTTGGCAAAATTAGCCACCGTCAGCGTAAGGGTTCAAGACAATGTTTCATTATAAAACACAAGTTGGAATCAGAAATTTGTTTTGTATCATTCTATGTACTCTGTCATGCCAAACACTGTCATTCTGTCATTATACCTTATCACTCAATAAAGATTTACTAAAAGTATGATGTTTTCTCTGTTATTTTCTAAACATCTTTATCAAAAGTAGTCCTTACAATGACTTAACCCTTCCTATGCTTAAGTCTACTTTCATCTAAAGAACAAGGACACACAGATTTTTAAAAACCATCTAAGCCCTGTCAAGTTGGTATTCATTGGATAGCTCTCACTGAGTACTCTCGGATAAGTACCCATTTTGCATGGTTTCCGTCATTTTTAAGGTTTTTGCATCATTTTGTATTGACGAATTTAGCCACCAGCAGCATAGGGGTTAAGGTGGTTCATGTGGTTTATTTGGTAATATAGAATCATTTTGAGATTAATGCATGTGTTAAAGTATACCCTTGTTCTCGTAATCTGACAACCTGTGACAGTCTAGGCATAGCAGAATGAGAGGCCACATGTCACAGAACTTCCCATAGGCTTTCACACAAACAGGAAAAATGATATTTCCAAGATATAGTTGCTTCAAACATGCATTATGGATATGGATTGGCTCCAATTGTAGTGTATGTATGAGAGCATGCATATCACAGAACTTTTCATAGGCTTTCACTCAAACAGAAAAAAAATTGGTCATTATTATATCTATTGAATATTACCAACATATGGTCGCTTCAAGCATGCATGATTGATATGAACTGTTCATGGATAAGAGAACTACTGAGGAAAGAGTACCACATTTAAGTCATATGAATCGGTGAAAATTCAATTAGAAGTTATAGTCAATTCCTTCATTTATGTTCCACTAGTAGGCTAAAATTTACAAGCCATGCCTTTGTTGGTCTAAATGCCTGACCATTTTTGTTATATTTTTCTGACAAAAGCTAAATATGAAAAATATATTTGAAAGTGAAATGGTCATCAAAGCCCAACACTGACAACTATCTGTTTTACAGCATTGAGTATTTATCATGATTTCTATAACACATACAATTTATCTAAACATGATTTTAATCTCAAGTTTGAATCGATCCAAAGAATAATCAAAACATGGGAAAGCAGATGCTTAACTGCAGTTATTAATTTCCACTAGTGTCAAAACTTATGTACACTTATGAAGGAGGTAAGGTCATTTTGGGATATTTATAGGATGAAAGTCCCTATGCTGAATGACGTTATACTGATATAGGATATCACAGGGCATATACAAAGACACATTTTGAACAAAATGAACATCATTGATAATTACAAACGCTGCATGTGCGCACTACCTGTCAGCATTGAACATTCATTAATCAGTTTTGCGTAATAAATAGCATTGTGCTCTGACGTAGGAAAGTGGTTTAACAGTATCAGATTTTCAAATTATAAAACAGACCGAAAAATTGAAATTCTTGATGACTAGACAAAAAAAAACTAGTATCATGATCAATCGTATAGCGTTATCCACCAAACAATGTTTTTATGTTTAACAGAGAGTACCGTAAGTTCTCGGAACTTTAGACCACCCTAGGTATTTGGGTCACTATGATTATTTTGCAAAATAATTAATGGGAAATCTGGGCAAATCTCGATCCCACAAAATATAGACCTAGCTGTTAATCTTGCCGATACAACATCAAGGTATTTTTATAAAACATGGGCCACCCTGAACCCATAAAAATCGTAATCATTAAAAAGAGTTGATGCGGAAAACATGAAAAAATGACTGAAACCCTGGCATCTGGACATATGGGTACACATCTCAGAGCTCTAAGCAAGAGCTTTCCAATGAATACCAACACAACCGAGCTTAGATGATTTTCAAAAAATCTTTGCATCTTTGTGCTTTGGATGAAAGTAGCCTCAGCATTAGAAGGGTCAATGCGTACTTTGTGCACCCTAGGAGTACCTATCTATTGAACTGCGCACCATTATTTTGACCTCCGACCCCTATGCTCCTATCATACAACACGCTGTCGTGATAGCTTGTCCTTCAACATCAGTACGTAAAGATTAAATTGCGCATCAAAGGCACATCATTTTTTGCCAAAATTGTGAGGCTCCGCGATCCATCGGTGCTCAATGCATTAATCCTTTCAATGCTAAGGCCATTTTGGTCCAAGCACAAGCCAGGGATGAAAAGATGTTTGTTTACATCTTAATCCATTTATGTTGGTATTCATTGGATAGCTCTCGCTGAGTACTCCCAGACGAGTACCCATTTGCCAGTGTTGCAGTAATTTTTCAGTATTTTTGCATCATTTTGTATTGGCAACATTACCCACCAGCAGCATAAGGGTTAACCTTTCCAATGCTGAGGATACTTTTGTCCAATGCACAGGAACGCATACAATTTTGAAAAACATCTAAATCCTATCATTTTGATATTCATTGGATAATAGCTCTCTCCGAGTACTATCAGATGATTACCCATATGCCAGGTCTTCAGTCATTTTTTAGGATTTTTGCATCATTTTGTTTTGGCAAAATTAGCCACCAGCAGCATAAGGGTTAAACAGCTCAGCTATAGGAGCACCCCTTGGTTCATACTGGCCTGTTTAATGAGAGGATTTAAAGGATATTTTTGCTTTCCCGCTGCAAGAAATCCTTTATCCATCATTATTTCTTGGGTGTTATTGCAATCGCGTGCTGAAGAATAATGACGACCTAAGGTGCCATCGTAAGGCACTTTTCTTGGGCCAGCTGCTAAGGGGATGCACAATTATTATTCCTAGATGTGAGTGTACATAATTAGAGGTTGTTCTGCTCCACAGACCTCGCTTAAGAGAGCAATGCCTTATAGTGCTGTGGCAAGGGGCTTGAAAAAATGACCAACCCCTCCAGGCGGTAGAACAAAACGAAACTGGTCTTAAATGAAAGGTATGGATCTCTTTTAATAGAATATTGGGTGAGTACAAATTTAAAACATGTACACACATGTGTTTTAACCGTTTGTTTGCCAAAACTATCGAAATTTCTTCAGATTCACAAAAAACACAATGTGGCTTGTCTGACTGGTTGCATGATGGCTTTCATGTACCAGTTTTTCTTCTTGAGGCTTCCCAGAGATGCAAAGGTGCAGTTAAACATCCAGATTACCCCTAGTTTACCCCTATTTTAACCCCTTAAAACCCATTTTTATGCTATTTTAACTAATTTCCTATAGATTTTTCCAATTTTTACCTCAAAAATAAAATAGAACTCAGCCAAATCACTTGAAATGAAGGTATTGGATATCTTTTCAATAAGGAAGAGGTGTTTATAACATTTAAGGGAGAATAAGTGTGCATTTTAACCCATTATGCCCAAAGATCAGATAATGTGTTAATGTACCATATTCTTCTACTGCCAGGGTCACAATTGAAACATACCCCTTGAATCATGGTTTTTACAGTCTTTGATGAATAAATACCCAATGCCAGAGTTACCTTGAGGATAAGGTGCCCCATTAACCCTTTTCTGCTCTCATTTTAACCCTTTAGAACCCATTTTAAAGGGTTTGAGCAGGTGTTTCACCTTTCCTCAAATTCTTTACTTAAACACTAAGCAAAACTTGGTCAGACGACTTGAAATGATCGTATTGGATATATTTTCAATAAAGAAGAGGTAATAGCAGAGTTAAAGCAAGAATGCATTTTAACCTATTATGTCTAAAAACTAGATAATGTGTTTGGTTGAAATACCATATCTCCCATTGACAGGGTTTCTATGGAAACATTCCACTTAGATTATGTTTTTCAATTAGTCTGTGGGTAACCATGGCTTATCATGCATTCCCCCCCCCCCCCCCCCCCCCCCCCAAGGGCAGTACCACCCTGGTATGGTTTTGTAGGCAGGAAGGTGAGGGTCATGAATCATGATGTTAACATCGCATTAACTCAAATGAACACCTCATTTTGGGACCAAAAAATTCTCTCAAAAAATGACTAAAAACGCATACTTTTAGGGATTTCGTTATAGAAAAAGGTTTTTTGAGACAGAAAAGACAGACTTTACACAAATATGCTTTAGGTGATAAAGATGAGGTAAAAGTGTAACCAATGTGATAAATGACCCATGGTTGTCAATTTTGTTAGTTTTTGTTCAGTAAATGAACAAAATCGGGTGTTTTCATGAGAAATTCTGTTCTTTTTGTACAATTTACACATTTTGCATACAGACAATGCTGCATTTGGAGTTTTAGAAAACTCCCTTAGGATGTGCAGAATAGATTGAGTGATGTGAATTATGCATATATCTATGTGGGTGTTGAAAGCAGACCATCAGGAGCCTAAAACCTCCATAATATAATGGCAAAAATCATAACTCTTGGGAGAATTTAATTAAATTCATGTTTGATGGCCTTCTTACCAACATTTCTCATTCACTTTACTCTTGATAATCAATAAGGTCCTTTTCTAGTGCAGAAATGTAAAATAAAATGTTGAAGGTGTGTCTGCACCGGGTGACCTCACATTTAGGGTACATATGTAGAAACAGGTAAAAACTGACTATTTTTGGACTTTAAGGCTTTTCTAAAAAAAAGCATATATAAAGTTGTTCAGGCAGGTAATAGATCTATTTAAACAGTAGACACTATAAGCTTTCATTTGATGTATTATAAGACCCCCCTTGCACATTTCATACATAGTAGCTTTAGTGATGGCTATATACAGCACATGGTGAAAACTCACCTAATGACCATCTCATTCTTGTATAGTGGCTTCTTAGCATTATTTATCATTCAAATTACTCTTGACATTTAATATGGTCCCTGTCTAGTGAAATCAGTAAAGACAAATGTTGTCTTCAATGTGAGCAATCATTTGATTATTATCAGACCCAAATTTTGTTTATTGAAAATATGGCTTCATACATGGTAGCAGTAGTTATGGCTATAATACAGCAACTTGGTAAAAACTCACCTAATGACCAACTTACTTTACATTCGTGGCTTCTTAGCATTAATTCTCATTTAAATTACTCTGGCCAGTTAATTAGATCCTCTGGCATTATTACCCTACTCTTAGTAACTGACAAACACCAACGAATTGAAGGTTTTTACCAGCATTATTTACATATATCCTGAACTAGGGGTCAATGAAGGAAAATACCCTTTTTGTGAAAAAGAGTATTATGTCGAGCCATAAATACACTAGGTAATATAACATGATGAACAATGCATAACATGGAAGCTCAAAGGGTCTACTTTAAAGATTGTATCCATTAGTTGCCTTATTGAAACTTATATGTCTTTATTATAACTAAAAAGGCAAAAATATCAAATTTCCACCCTTTGTGCATATGTTATCAAAACATGGGGCCGCTCAGTGCAAACAAAGCTTTCACATTTGTTTTCACTTAACAAGGATCTAATTAACTGACCAGAGTAATTTGAATGAGAATTAATACTAAGAAGCCACAAAAGTAAAGTGAGTTGGTTATTACGCAAGTTTTTACCAAGTTGCAGTATTATTGCCATCACTACTGCTACCATGTGTGAAACCAATATATTTTCAATAAACAAAATGTGCAAGTGGGGTCTAATAATAATCAAATATTTGGTCACATTGAAGACAACATTTGACTTCAATGATTTCACTAGACAGGGACCTTAACTGTTTAGAGTAATTTGAATGATAAATAATGCTAGGAAGCCACAAAACTAGAATGAGATGGTCATTAAGTGAGTTTTCTCCGTGTGCTGTATATAGCCATCACTAAAGCTACTATGTATGAAGCCAATTCTGTGATACACAATTGTGCAAAGGGTCTAATGATACATCAAATGAAAGCTTATGGTGTCTACTGTTTAAATATATCTATTGTCTGCCTGAACAACTTTGTACAGGTGAACTTGGATATGACGGACCACTGTACGACGGATTTTTGCATATGACGGACGATATGCTTGGTCCCAGTCCGATGCATATCAAATATTCGTCATATATATACGACGGATTTTGCATATGACGGACCAATTTTCCTGGTCCCATTGAATCCGTCATATCACAGTTCATCTGTATACGACTTTTAGAAAAACCTTTGTGCAAAAATAGTAAATTTTTACACGTTTCTACATATGTACCCTAAATGTGAGGTGCAAACACACCTTCAACATTTCATTTTACATTTCTTCACTAACAGACCTTATTGATTATCAAGAGTAAAGTGAATGAGAAATATTGGTAAGAAGGCCATCAAACATGAATTTAATTAAATTCTCCCATGAGTAATATTTTTTGCCATTTTAGAGGTGTCTGGCTCCTAATGGTCTGCTATTAACACCCACATAGATATATGCATGGTTCACATCTCTCAATCTCTTCTGCACATCGTAAGGGAGGTTTCTAACACTCCAAACACAGCATTGTATGTATGCGAAATGTGTAAATTGTACAAAAAGGACAGAATTTTTCATGAAAACACCTGATTTCGGCCATTTTCAAAAATTGACTGGCAAGGATCATCTATCACATTTGTTCACACTCATATTTCATCTTTGTCACCTGAAATACATTTGTGCCAAGTCTGACTTCTGTCTCCATTTTTTTCTTTTATAAAGCAGTCCCTAAAAGTATGTGTTTCAAGTCATTTTTTAGAGAAATAACCCCAAAATGAGTTGTTCATTTGAGTTAATGCGATGTTAACATCATGATTCATGCCGCTCACCTTCCTGCCTACAAAACCATACCAGGGTGGTACTGCCGTGGAGGGGAGGGGGGGGGGGATGCACGGTATAAGCCATGGTAGCCCACAGACTAATTGAAAACCATAATCTAAGTGGAATGTTTCCAAAGAAACCCTGTCAATGGGAGATATGGTATTTCAACACAACACATTATCTAGTTTTCAGACATAATGGGTTAACATGCATACTTGTTCTTGCTTTAACTCTGCTATAACCTCTTCTTTATTGAAAATAAATCTAATACACTCATTTCAAGTGGTTTGACCAAGGTTTACTTAGTGTTTAAGTAAAGAATTTGAAGAAAGGTGCAGCACCTGCTCAAACCCTTTAAAATGGGTTATAAAGGGTTAAAATGAGAGCAGAAAAGGGTCAATGTAGCACCTTATCCTCAAGGAAACTCTGGTATTGGGTATTTATTCATGAAAGACTGTTAAAACCATGATCTTAGGGGTATGTTTCAATTG
The DNA here is from genome assembly GCA_963942565.1 of Maea johnstoni. Classification (NCBI taxonomy): domain Eukaryota; kingdom Metazoa; phylum Annelida; class Polychaeta; order Spionida; family Magelonidae; genus Maea; species Maea johnstoni. The sequence goes on along the minus strand of OZ012695.1, from coordinate 39,176,297 downwards.
AAACCCCGGCAGAGGAAGAATATGGTACATTAACACATTATCTGATCTTTGGGCATAATGGGTTAAAATGCACACTTATTCTCTCTTAAATGTTGCAAACACCTCTTCCTTATTGAAAAGATATCCAATGCCCTCATTTCAAGTGATTTGGCTGAGTTCTACTTTATTTTTGATGTAAAAATTGGAGAAAAACTATAGAAAATTAGCTAAAATAGCATAAAAATGGGTTTTAAGGGGTTAAAATAGGGGTAAACTAGGGGTAATCTGGATGTTTAACTGCACCTTTGCATTCCCTGGGAAGCCTCAAGAAGAAAAACTGGTATGAAACCCATCATGCAACCAGTCCTTAGACTCAGACAAGCCATATTGTGTTTTTTGTGAATCTGAAGAAATTTCGATAGTTTTGGCAAACAAAGGGTTAAAACACAGGTGTGTACATGTTTTAAATTTGTACTCACCCAATATTCTATTAATAGAGATCCATACCTTTCATTTAAGACCGGTTTCGTTTTGTTCTACCGCTTGGAGGGGTATCTCCTTAATTAGAGGGCTTTTTGAGACCTTGCCACTGCAGTATTAACCCTTCCAATGCTCAGGCTACTTTCGTCCAAAGCACAAGTACGCAAAGATTTTAAAAAACAAAAACATCTAAACCTGCCACATTGGTATTTATTAGATAGCTCCCGCTGAATACTCTCAGAGGAGTACCCATGTGCCAGGGTTCAGTCATTTTTCAGGTTGTTTGCATCATTTTGTATTTGGCCAAATTAGCCACCAGCTCCATAAGGGTTAAGATAGTCTCAAACAGAATATTACAATTGCACGTGCATTGCTCATAGCAAAGTGCATCAGTCAGATTTTCCAACCCAGACGCACCATCTGTGTCTTTCATGAAGAACTGGTCACCCATTCTTCCCCGCAATGATGTTAGTCTAGTTCCGTCTCAACCAGGAAGTGATCACGTACATATTGGTACTCAAAAGAGGCATTCCCAGAGTTTTTGATAAAACCTCCGTTTGTCGTGAGATGTGACGGACTGTTCTCCAACTTGAGACTTTTAAAGTTTGTACAAGTAATTATGATTCCTGCCCTAACTGAGTGATAGCTATTAACAAATGAGGGTGTATCAGTAGACAATGTCATACTAGATCTCGAGATCTTGATCAACGTATTAATCTTGCAACTTTATTGACCGAACCTATAATGTAGTTAATGAGTACAAAGCAAAAGCAGTTAAATACTATGTTCATACAGACATACACCTACATATAGCCAGTACGAAATTCAGGAAATCATATGTTTGTGTGTCAAGTATGATTACACTTAAACTGAAAACAGGAACACTCGACTGACCAAAAGTGACTCATGGGGTTAATTTGCGAATATTGAATATAGGGTTATTTTACGATGTACATCTATGTTCGAGCATTTATCGGTGGCTTTTCCTGCTAAATAACTCTGCAGAATAACAGAGCACGGATTACAGAATATTAAGATACAAGCATCTTAGGTTTTTGACTCTTCTCTATGTATTGATTATTCAACAACATGGTTGCTTCAAACATATTTTTGATATCACATGTTTGTGGATTTGCAGGAAAATTCTTTAATGACGTAATTCGACTGAATTGATTAGTGGGTTTGATTTGTGAATATAGGATCATTTGATGATTTACACACAAGTTATCGAAGAGACACAAAGCGTTTACCCTTTTCCTATTAATCAACTGATATAAAAACACATCATTTCAATAATCACTCTGCAGAAAAAGAGAGCAAGTATTACATAGTGTGACAAAAATGAGATACAAGGGGATAGGCATGTACATCTATTGCAAGATGTGCAAGAGATTATCAAAATGGCAGGGGAGTACCAAACTGGCGCGAAAGAGAAACAAGAGTTAGAGATAGAGAGACAGGGTTCACGTGAACCATGCAACCCCACTTAATCCATCCCTGTTATGTTTATTTGTTATTAGCTTGATCGTTTAAAAAAACGTAGTCAAAATGACTAATCTCATTATATTGGTCTTTATCTATGATGTGGTTGATAGCAGGGTTAATGCTAAAAATTTAATTCCTCCTGATAATAGTTGACTTCTTTGGTGTATGTAAGTATTATTACTGCAAGGGTGGAGTGACCATGTAAGTATGCTATACTAGAAAAGTAGGGATACAATGTAAGTGTAATAAACTAAAAAGGTAGGTGCCCTGTTTATGATATACTGAAAATTTAGAATGCTGCTAAAGGTGGGATACCTAATTATGATATACTGAAAAGGTGCCTATGTGAGTGTACTATATTGAAACAACAGGCTACTGAAAAAGAAATTCTGAGCTACGAGAGTTCTAACTTATGCATATTATTTGCCTATCACTAAGAAAGGATGTTTTTCATGTTGTCTGTGGGAGAGGAACAGGCGAGTGTTTCTGTATATCATGGCATGGGTGGAATTGATTAGCATATAGTTATGAAATATTTGAAAGAGGGCTTGACATATCGCCAATCTAGTCAGTTTGTACATTCACACCAGGATATACCCTTAACATTTGTTTTCTGGTCCTAACGATACTTGGTACAAACCTCTAGGAATAAGCCTACATTCACTAAACATTTAAGGGGAATTTGTATGTTATATTTAGATCAACATGTCTCCTTAAATTGTAATTCTTTAAAATTGTTTCGGTCGTAAAGATACTAGTAAAACAATCATAACATACGTGGCTGCTACAGACACAAATGGTTTAAAGGATGTTAGATAGAGGGCACCAAACAACCTGGGGTTGTAGGTTTGACAATACCTAAGGAGGTGAAATTACATTCCTGGTCAACAGTGCATCTAATTAGGGTCTGAGAAGAAGTTTGTGTTGTATTCACCAGACTGATCAGGGCTTTGTGTTGTTATGTACGTATACTGATATCAATATATAGATTTAGACACTTGAACCTTTTACTTACGTCCCTTAGGACGTAGATTATGCATAACTGTGGAGCTGATTAAGTTACAACGTTATGCCAGTGCCAATTAAAGGTAGGATACAGGTAAGGTATATAAACTGACATCAACATATAGGTTTAGACACTGGAAACTGTTACTTAAGTGTGGAACTGATTTAGTTTCAACTCTATGACAGCACTGGTCAAGTAAAGGTCAGTAGAATACAGACCTGAATCCCGCGGGGGGGGGGGGGGGGGCACTCAGGTACAGAGGGGGCCCCCACCAGTGTTACATATTTCGCGGAAGAAGGGGTCTTTTTTTAAGACCGCATGTCCGCGATTTTGTAAAAGAAGGGTACTTTTTTGTACCCAGGTACGAAGTATGGGGGATGAAAATACCCTTACAATCTGCGAAATATATGCGGCTCTGACGCCGAGTGACTGCCGAAGTGACTGGGCTTCCGAGTTTGCTGCCGCCACTTGCTGCCGCTAAATAGACAGAGGATTATAAAATCTAAAATAAAAATGTGTTCCCGTTATTCCAATGTCAGTGTTTTGATAAAAGAAGGGGTGTTTATTTACTGGAAAAAGTCAGTGTTTTTATTAAAATAAGGGTGCTTTTTTGGCCAGAAATCAGTGCTTTAGGGGTATTTCTAAATTTTGATAACAAGCGTATGTGCCCCCCCCCCCCCTAAATACTTGAGTGCCCCCGGGCCAGAATCCTCTATTAAAATCATCAAGATGAAGATTTAAGTATACATTATGAGGCTACTGGCGATATAACAAAGTAAAAGCTGTTTTATTTGAAGGATCTATTGGTCTAATTCGAGTAACCATAGTTGTGCCGAAGAAAATTGTTGGCAAGCCTGCTTACCAGATTGATATATGATGTAGGTACCTGGTCTCCTCCTGGCCGTTATTTTTATTATGGTCTCCACTGTGGGGTTGAGGACAATGCAAGGTGATCTCTTTAACTCATTGATGCCTAGGAGAACCTTGACGAATTGCTGTCTGGATGTTTAATACTTATGGCAATAACTTGTAAATTCAAGATTATACACAAGATTTGAAGAAGAGTTGTTGAAATATTTCCCAACTTCCTTTCTGTCACCTCTCCTGATATGAGCAGTACTCTCCTAAAGTAAGAACCAAAATTAGCCGTCTCCTTTTACAGCCCTATCCCTTATCAATTAACAAATAGATGTGGGGAGTCGTCTGATATTGGGCCGGTGAATGTTGACAGGTATGCAAATTTGTTTTCACCTTTAAGATTTCACCCAAATTGTCAGGCTGTTTTGACTGTAGAGGATACAAATGGGTTCCTATTGGAAAAGGTGCATATGTCAGACTTGGATGCTGGATCCGCCTCTGTCATGCCTGTGTCATCCCAAATCACCTTCACTATTCTGATGATATCTCAGTGATCACAGCTAATATCAGAAAAATCATCATTGTGGTCTTCTTGTATAACCCTAATTACTATGAAAAAGGGAAGAAATGAAATTAACATACCTCATAATTGCACTTCAGAGTACTTTGAAATGGATTCACCTTCATACAGCCAATTAAATATTGGAAAAGCGAGACGTGTGTTAACAGAAGATGCCACAAAAAGAGTGATGCAGTCACTGGTGATGTCTCGCTTGGATTACTTCAATGCCCTCCTAATTGGAATACAACATGATTTGATTGCAAAGCTGCAGCGACTACAAAACAGTGCTGCAAGGATAGTATCGAGAACCGGGAAGTATGAACATATCACACCTGTTCTCATCAAGCTTCACTGGCTACCAATCAAATTCCGCATCCAATTTAAGGTCCTACTGCTGGTATACAAGGCGCTAGTGTATGTATGTTTATTGGCTGTAATTGGTTTATTACAAAATCATTCTTGTACAAAATATATGAAAATAGAGAAATAAGTAATAAAGTCAGTATTTGTCTTTAAAACAAATCAATTGTCGGCAATTAGTTTGCCCTATTAGACAAACGAATTGTCTTAAAAACAAATATGACAAAAATAAATCTATTCATATATTACTCTCATGGCAGTTCTAACATTTAACTGATTTATTCTCTATTCAAACGAAAGGCTAAAAAATGAAACTACTTTATGCCTACCTGCATCTTTTATCATTAGGCTTATAGACAATCCAAGATTTCAACTTCAACGTGTTTTGCAACAGCTTATTCTGGTAACTGTGAACTTCTTTATTTCCGTCTGTGTAATAAATAAATATATTATTATTGTTAGTAGTAGTAGTAGTAGTAGTAGTAGACCCGGTTTGTGTCTCTATCAGGCCATCCTTTTTTTTATTGATGTTTCTGCTATTGGCCTTTCCGAGACACGGTACCACACAATAGTAAAAATCTGCCGTCAGTCCGGTTAATTAACCGGAGTGAATTTCTCGCGTTTATAGGCGAGTGTAACGGCCAGACTTATACCAATGAATTAAGTACATCTTTGACTGGAGTATTTGCCCTAAGTCAGCAGGTGACAATGGTTGGAATGTTTTATAATCTTAGAAAGAAGTTCTGAAGCGGCAATTTCCGCCATTTTAAAATTCCGATGTATGCTTAGGACTGACGGCAGATTTTTACTATTGTGTGGTACCGTGTCTCGGAAAGGCCAATAGCAGAAACATCAATAAACAAAAAGGATGGCCTGATAGAGACACAAACCGGGTCTATAGTAGTAGAGGTGATAGTAGATGTAGACTGGCCTTTGTAGCAGTAACAATAGTAGAAGAGGAAGTAGAAGTGGTAGTAGTAGCTGTAGGCGCAGGCATTGCTTTAACCCTTATGGTGCTGGTGGCTAACTTGACCAAAACAAAATGATGCAAATAACTGCAAAATGACTGAAACACCTGGCAAATGGGTCCCGGGGGGGGGGGGGGGGGGGGGCACTTGGGTATTTAGGGGGGCGCATACGTTCGTTATCAAAATTAAAAAATACCCCTAAAGCACTGATTTCTGGCCAAAAAAGCACCCTTATTTTAATAAAAACTCTTTTCCCACTTAATTTACACCCCTTCTTTTATCTAAACACTGACATTGGATGAACGGGAACACGTATTTTAACTTTAGATTCTATAATCCTCTGCGTGTTTAGCGGCAGCAAGTGGCGGCAGCAAACTCGGAAGCCCAGATACTTCGGGAGTCACTCGGCGTCAGAGCCGCGTATGTTTCGTAGATTGTAAGGGGATTTTAACCCCCATACTTCGTACCTGGGTACAAAAAGGTACCCTTCTTTTACAAAATCGCGGACATGCGGAGGTCTTCAAAAAAGACCCCTTCTTGCGCGAAATACGTAACTAAGGTGCGGCCCCCCTCTGTACCTGAGTGCCCCCCCCCCCCCCCGGGAAATGGGTATTCATATGAGAGTACTCGACGAGAGCTATCCAATGAATACCAACATGACAGGTTTCAGATAGTTTTCACAGATCTTTGCATCCTTGTGCTTTGGACGAAAGTAGCCTGAGCATTGGAAGGGTTAAGTACCGGTATAAAGTGCTTGGTGCAGTCAGAGCCATGACGTGACCGTGTCTTTGGTAGTATAGGTGTTAAGTGGTGCAGGGTGGCTTGCATTGATTGGACGTGAGTAATAATAGAAGTAGTAGTAGTAGTAGTAGTAGTAGTAGTAGTAGTAGTAGTAGTAGTAGTAGTAGTAGTAGTAGTAGTAGGAGTAAAAGTAGTAGTAGTAGTAGTAGCTACAGGCATTGCTGTAAGTACCTGTGCTTGGTGCAGTCAGAGCCATGACGTGACCGTGTCTCTGGTAGTATAGGTGTTAAGTGGTGCAGGGTGGCTTGCATTGATTGGACGTGAGTAATAATAGAAGTAGTAGTAGTAGTAGTAGTAGTAGTAGTAGTAGTAGTAGTAGTAGTAGTAGCTACAGGCATTGCTGTAAGTACCTGTACCGGCTGGCATTGATTGTACGTGAGTAGTAGTAGTAGTAGTAGTAACTAGTAGTAGGAGTAGAAGTAGTAGTAGTAGTAGCTACAGGCATTGCTGTAAGTACCTGTGCGTGGTGCAGTCAGAGCCATGGCGTGACCGTGTCTGTGGTAGTATAGGTGTTAAGTGGTGCAGGGTGGCTGGCATTGATTGTACGTGAGTAGTAGTAGTAGTAGTAGTAGTATCAGGAGTAGAAGTAGTAGTAGTAGTAGTAGCTACAGGCATTGCTGTAAGTACCTGTGCGTGGTGCAGTCAGAGCCATGGCGTGACCGTGTCTGTGGTAGTATAGGTGTTAAGTGGTGCAGGGTGGCTTGCATTGATTGTACGTGAGTAGTAGTAGTAGTAGTAGTAGTAGTAGTAGTAGCTACAGGCATTGCTGTAAGTACCTGTGCTTGGTGCAGTCAGAGCCATGGCGTGACCGTGTCTGTGGTAGTATAGGTGTTAAGTGGTGCAGGGTGGCTGGCATTGATTGTACGTGAGTAGTAGTAGTAGTAGTATTAGGAGTAGAAGTAGTAGTAGTAGTAGTAGCTACAGGCATTGCTGTAAGTACCTGTGCGTGGTGCAGTCAGAGCCATGGCGTGACCGTGTCTGTGGTAGTAAAGGTGTTAAGTGGTGCAGGGTGGCTGGCATTGATTGGACGTGAGTAGTAGAAGTAGTAGTAGTAGTAGTAGTAGTAGTAGTAGTAGTAGTAGTAGTAGTAGTAGTAGCTACAGGCATTGCTGTAAGTACCTGTGCGTGGTGCAGTCAGAGCCATGGCGTGACCGTGTCTGTGGTAGTATAGGTGTTAAGTGGTGCAGGGTGGCTGGCATTGATTGTACGTGAGTAGTAGTAGTAGTAGTAGTAACTAGTAGTAGGAGTAGAAGTAGTAGTAGTAGTAGTAGTAGCTACAGGCATTGCTGTAAGTACCTGTGCGTGGTGCAGTCAGAGCCATGGCGTGACCGTGTCTGTGGTAGTATAGGTGTTAAGTGGTGCAGGGTGGCTGGCATTGATTGTACGTGAGAAGTAGTAGTAGTAGTAGTAGTAGTAGTAGTAGTAGTAGTAGTAGTAGCTACAGGCATTGCTGTAAGTACCTGTGCGTGGTGCAGTCAGAGCCATGGCGTGACCGTGTCTCTGGTAGTATAGGTGTTAAGTGGTGCAGGGTGGCTGGCATTGATTGTACGTGAGTAGTAGTAGTAGTAGTAGTAGTAGTAGTAGTAGTAGCTACAGGCATTGCTGTAAGTACCTGTGCGTGGTGCAGTCAGAGCCATGGCGTGACCGTGTCTCTGGTAGTATAGGTGTTAAGTGGTGCAGGGTGGCTTGCATTGATTGTACGTGACGCCTACACTGTGGCTGGCACACGTGCTAATCCATACTAACGAGGAGCAGGACAATGAGAACAGGAAGGCATAGACTATA
>OZ012695.1:39159141-39167813 GCA_963942565.1 Maea johnstoni | reverse complement strand
TATGAGGGTACTGAACCCTCTAAAATCACCATTCAGGACACCCAAAACTGATTTGGTGCGTTAACTTTTGTATTTCAGCCTATTTACTGAAACACAGAGCAACTGCGTAGCTGAGCTGTCTAGGGCAATATTTGCCGATTGCTTTTAAGAGGGACTGCTTTTTTCCCAGGCACTGTCCATGTCCCACATCTGTTAGGAGTCAGAGGGAACAGGGCGACTGTACAGTTATCACAAACACATGCACACACGCAATCATCGGCACGACCCGTGCATGCCTCACAGTAGCACCCAAAATCATACACTGTTTTGCTATAATCGTTGTTAACAAACCATTTCTTCTTGAAAGTGTTTAAGAAGAAATGAAAATCTAAACCAAACACAACTATTCGTCCAATCTTTGAGAATTTATGCTTTATTCCAAAGTTGTGTAAGTATAAAAAGTCCAGATGACTCTGGCAAGATATCCATGCTGGATGTTAGACCTCAAGGCTCCTGACAAACCTTAACTCACCAGATGCAGTTAGGTTAGCTTATAGATCTGAAATATAAAATGTTGCCAAATGTTATTTGTGGAGAGAAAACTTATTAAGTTGATCAGACCTCAGACCAGAAAAAAGAATGATCAGCCCTTTTACCAACAATACCAGTTGCGCACTTAGTGACCACTTGACATTTGAAATGCCAGAATATCAGTTGTTGAAAACAGCAATGTTAGATGAGACACCAATGATATTTCAGGAGAGAAAAATTCAAATGGTCAGACCTTTTACAATCATGGCGTCGTGGAGGACTCAATTGCGCACTTGGTGACCCCTCAGCATTTAAAAATGCCGAAATATCAAATGTTGCAACAGGCAAGGTCATGAGAGATAGCAATGATATTTTGGGAAAGAAAAACTCCCTAGTTAGCCCATTAATGCTCGCAGCGTTTTGGGGGATATAGTGCAAGTAAAAGCGTAATTGGGGAAATATTTCATAGAGCAATGTTGATTAAAACACTACCAACAACTCTCCTTCAAAAATTTTGTGAAATAATTTTTAATTCCCAAGTTATTATCAAAAGTATAAACGATCCTGACGACAATTTCTAAAGGATCTTTAAAGCATCAATGGGTTAAGAAGCTGCAATCGGCAAGAATGCTGGAGATAGGAATGATATTTCTGGAGAGAAAAAAAGATCACTTTCTCTCGTATAGAAACTCCGGGAGAAGTGAAGCGGTTAGCATAGGACTCGCTGACAGATACTTGTCATCACTAGAGATAAAAACTGATAATTTATGCAGAAAAAATCTATAATTGGTGTCATCAGTATAGGTGCTAGATACTTATCTGGCTGCCTCTCCCTCTTAACACTTTCACAGCCTAACGCTCGGAAAGTTGATTTAACTCATTGGAGCACACATCAAATCTGAGAACTTTGAATATGGTTCATCAAATAAAGTAATATTTGAAAAGATTTGAAGGGGGAATTATCATTTTTCATAATAATGGTACTTGATATAATGATAATAATAATAATAATAATAATAATAATAATAATAATAATAATAATAATAATAATGATAATAATAATAATAATAATGATGACGGTAATGATAATAATAATAATGATGATGATGATGATGATGATGGTGATGATGAAGATAATGATGATGATCAAAATAATAATAATAATAATAATAATAATAAAAATAATAATATAATAATAATAATGAGAATGAGAATAATAATGAGAATATTAATAATAATAATAATAATAATAATAATGATAATAGTAATAATAGTAAAATGATAATAAAAATAATAATAATAGTAATGATAATAAAAATAATTATAATAATAATAATAATGAGAATAATAATAATAATGAGAATAATAATGAAAATGATAATAATAATGAGAATAATAATAGGATAATAATAGTTACAATGATATCAATTAACAAATGATATATTTCAACATGTGAAAGAATTACCAGTATTTGGCTGTCAAATATATATGTAAGTTTTGTCTCTATGTTTCCCCATAGTCTTTATGTCTTTAGTTATGAGATTTTCCTAGCAGATGTATCCTAATTAATCATCAGATAACACTTGTCCTGTACAAAGAAAACCGTAAAAGTCGTAAAATCCTAAAAAATCATAAAATCGCTACTTTAGCTTGACCTTCCATGATCCTCCTTGATCGGTACCATGAGTCATGGCGGTCGCCGTTTGTTGTCCATCATATTACGTATACTCACATCAATTTATATCCCCACGGAGGGCTCTCGTTAAAGGGACCATTGAAAGTTAATTCTTTATACCAGGTTTTTTTGTGCGACCCTAAGTCTTGGTTAGTTCACCCGTAACCAAATGTTTGTATTGTAGGGGGCCCGGTGATGGCCTAACCAGTTGCCTGATCGAGATTTCGGGTGCTTGGTTTCGGAGTTCTCATGAGTGTGTCTTACTGGCACTGGTAGTCAAACATGGGCTGTCACCACGGTGACCAAGGGTTGCTCCCATGGTGATTAGTTGCTATGGCGACAGGACATATGCCAGCTGTCTCTATGGTGACGCGGTGCATAGCTATCCTGGTTATTTCTTGGGTTTGATTCTTGCTGAATGATGACCACTGTTGATTATTTGTCTTTTTTGCAAATCAATTTTCCACTATTTGTACAAAAACAAACCTAAAGACAAAATGAGACCCACATCAGCTAAACAAAAGATAAGGTGACTTCTAGTTTTGTTTTAGTGCAGTATTAGTTATTTTTGCTATGAAATTGTTGTGGGCCCTTACAATTTGATGTTAGGGTACCAGATGGCCACCAGCTGTAAAAATATTATCAATTTTTTATCAAGAATGGTAAATGTGAAATGTCAGGTTTTCATACTAACTATTCATTACTTTCAATCATGATTTGCAATAATATTTCAGTAATATTTAACGCAAGTTGTGTATGAATAATTTCTGGCCACTCAAAATATTTTGGGCCCTAAGATTTCCCAAACCAGCTGGCACTTCATACACATACTTACTGTTTACCCCTGAAGGTGCAGTCAAGTTTATTCCATTAGATCAAATAATCATATTCTGGTCATTGGAAATGTTTCATCCCAGTAAATTGAATTTGTATCACTTAAATGTACAAAATCATAGTTCAAATGGTTTCAAAAATCTTTGCGTCCTTGTGATTTGGATGAAAGTAGCCTTCGTATGGAACGGTTAAACCAGGGATATGTTCGTGTATGGATAAGTTAATCCTTTAACTGAAGAAGGTGATTGGTTAGAGATGATGACAGGCTCGCATTTAATCCCACTGTGAACGTCTCACTTCTAACCCTCCCCCTTCCCCTCCCTGCTCTGCATCTGTACTGAATTCTGTTGCCATGGGAACTAATGAAGGAATTAGATGCTATCTGTGATAGAAGGGGTAGGAACTGTAGGGGGTGATACATTGGGCGTTTGCGGTTTCTTTATAGAAACCTGTAGGCATCACATCCTGTGACCTTGTATGCCTGCCCCTATAGCCGACTGGTCTTAGGTGTTGACCATACTTTTAGCCAGCAGGGCGTCTGGGTGTCATTTGGACACCCAAAATCTCAAAAATCACCCTTTAGGACACCCAAAAACCTTTGTAGGGAATTTCTAAAAATATCAATTTTGAAGCATATAATTGAATAAATCTCTCGTCAATATAATTCCCATGGGATTGTATATGGACATTATGCTTTATTTCATTAAACAAATACATGTTTATGGTTGTAATCTGAGTATATTGTTGTCTGCCTTGAAAAATTGGATGCCCCAAAATTTTACATGCCGATTTTGGACACAGCCGTCTCTCACAATGGACAATGCTTTCAGAACTGGTTTTCGCCTGGGTACTCCAGTTTTTTTCAATATTTACATATGTCTGCAGTCTGAAATAAGCCTTAATTTGTCAGAAAAAATGACAAAACAACCATAAAATGCAATTTGAACTGTTTAAGGTTAAGCATTTTATCTGTGTAGTGGCTATACCTTAGGGTTTTTATGGTAGGAACATGTGGTGATTGGTAGATGGCTTCATTTTTGGATGTATTTCTTTTTTTTTAATAGGAACATGTTTGGAGGGTAGTAGTTATAATATTGTAGTAGTTATAATATTGTCTATTGGTTCAAAACTTCAGACTAATGGCATCTAGTGGCATGAAGTTATTTGGTGAAAGAAATATTGATTTCACAATATTAGTAAAGGAATTTTACTCTTCTTTAATTCTCAAAGAAAAATGAAGACCATAAAGGTCAAAGCAGGGCCTTTGCCAGGATGTAGAAACTGGGTGTCCAAAGTTTGCAATTTTAGTATCTTTGAATGTCCAAAGTTTCAAGGGGGACCGGACCACACTAAATACCCAGATTTCAACCATTAACATGTATAGATTTATCAAAATATTGCATAATATCCTTATACAATGTCATGGGAATTATATGGAGATGAAAAAAAATAATTTTATGCTTGAGATTGATACTTGAAGAAATTCCTCACAAAATCATTTGGGTCTCCAGAGGGGTGCTTTTTAAGGGGTTGGGTGTCCAAAAGACATCCCTTACGCCCTGCTGGCTAAGACTATGGGTCAAAGTACCCTGATAATTCATGGATAATTAATGCAATCTGGCCATGTAACATAAGAATGCTGTGTTTGGGGCTAATGGAGCTTAATAGGTCTATCAGTGCTGCCATCTGAAGAGAGGGGTATCTGACCAGGGTGTTTATGAAACCCTAACTCTGAGAGGGGCAACAAGACATGGGGTGTTGAAACCCAAACCGGGGTGCCCCCCTTGAGGACCCAACTATTGGCCAGCTTAACCCTTACGCTGCTGGTAGCTAATTTGTCCAATACAAAATGAGGCAAAAAACCTAAAAAATGATTGGAAACCCTGGCACATGAGTACTCATCTGAGAGTACTCTGCGAGAGCCATCCAATGAAAACCAACATGACAGGGTTTAGATAGTTTTCAAAATTCTTTGCCTCAGCATTTGGAATGGTTAAAGCTTAACCTATACATCATTGTCATGCCTGTGGCCACCTTGGGTGTCCTGACGATATTTGACGGTATCATTTTGATCCAAGAATTTTTCAGAAAATATGACAATGAGAAATGTTGCTCAGAGGCACACCAGCAACTCTCCTTCAAATATTTTGTGAATTTTAGCTGAATTCAAAAGTTATTTTCAAAATTATCAAAGGTCCAGACGACAATTGTCAGGATGACTTCTACCAGGCATGAGTGGGTTAATAATAAGCCCCAGCACCCTAGTGGGTACAGCAACACCAACTAGTTCATATCACCCCAGGGGCCCAGTTCTTGGAGGAAAGCACTAAAAGCCTTTGTCCATTGTTGTTTTACTGCTCAGGAAGTTAAAATAAACAAGAATTTAACTTCATTTAAACAAACTTAAATGAAGGGCTGTCTTTGTAGACAAGTGGTCTCTTTTGACCCATTAATGCTTAAGAGCTTGTCTGGAAATTGTTGTCTGGACTTTTGATATTCATAGCAATAATATTTGAATTGATTGATTTTAAGATTGATTTTACATAAACTTGAAAGATATTGTTGGCAATGTTCTTATCAACATTTCTCCTTCAAATATTTGCCCCAACCAACTATGCTTTTACATGAAAGATTTCATCTGAATTGTCAAGCTGGCTTTGGCCACTGTGATCCTGACATGTGGGTCTCATGAACAGGTTTGACTGCATGTACCGGGATGGACATACATTTTGGGATCAACTAGCCATGTTGGCCTGGACACAAAATAGATTCCTAAGTTATCTAGCATGGTAATTTGATGAGCTGTGTCATGTAAATATCATCCCCCTTTAGAAATATACCTCAAATGATTCATAACAAAATGTTCTTCTTATTTCTTAAAGTTTTATTAAGTTTTCTCATGGTAATTTGTCAAGCAGCGTTATGTAAATATCCAATATCATCCCCCTTCAGAAATTTACCTCAAATGCTTCACAACAGAATCCTTATTTTCTGCTATCATTCTTATTTTTCTATTCCTCAGTTTTCTAGCCTGGTAATTTGTCTATCAGTGTCACGGTGGCTAAAAAGCTGTGTATTTATGGTGGGTGCCACAGTGCAGCGCTGTGACGCAGGATATCCCTGGAATGGTTGTCTGGCTGAGCTGGAATGGGGATAATTTTAACCCATTTATGAAAGCAGATCTCTTGTGCAATTGTCGTCTGGACCTATGGTACTTTTGATAATAACTTCAGGAATAAGCATTAATTCACATAAAATTTGATGGAGAGTTGTTGGTTGTGTTCTTGCTAACATCTCTCAGACGAAAGTTCTCTGAAAAATGCTCCGGTCAAAATGATATCGCCAAAAATATCTGGGCGATTTTGGTCGCTGCAGGCATGGATAGGTTAAACGGCAGTGACTAGCAGGTGTCAGTGCGACGCTGTTAGGATAGAATGTCAAATATGGCCGACATTTTGACAGCCACTCCTACGCCAGATCCACATGGAGTTCTCCTTGACAAGTGTCATATATGTTATATTTGAATGTAACTGGCGAATAATACAATGGTTTTTGGGCAATTGAACCATTGATGCTCACAGCGGCCAACAACAGCCTGACAATTCTTATAATATCTTGCATGCAAAAGCATAGTTAGAAAAACATATTTGATAGAGAAATGTCAATTACAACATTATCACTAAATCTCCTTCAAATATCATGTTTAATCATGCTTAATCACAAAGTTATTGTCAAAAGTACCATAGCTCCAGAGATCAATTTCTGAAAGAAACCCTTATGCATTAATGCAAAGGTAGATCAGTATTACTTTACTAGTTATCTGCCTTTGATTAATGCTGAAGGTACTTTCGTCAAAGGCACAAGAATGCAGACAATTTTGTAAGTTCTTTGAACCATGTCTTGTTGGTATTCATTGGAAAGCTCTTGCCAAGTACTATCAGATAAGTACCCATGTGCCAGGGTTTCAGTACTAGTATTTTTCATCATTTTGTATGGACCAAGTTAGCCACCAGCAGCACAAGGCTTAAGATAGCGTTGTTCTTGGCTGCTACTGGGTTGAATGGGTTAGAACAGCACCTGGTAAGGTAGTCCTCCCAGGACAGAGTGACATGGAATGCTGGAATCATGTATCTATCAATGAATGAGGAAATATGGGGGGACCTCTAGACAGCCCCTCGTCAAGTAGAATCTCCTATGTCGCATACGCTTCAAAGCAAGAACTGTCTACTCTGGCAGTCTTGCTATAGGATTACAAAATATGTCATGGATTTAGGTATTCTCTGCTTTAAGTTTGTGCTACTATGTTCTGTTGACGTAAAAGCAAGAATTGTATATAACTCCATTTCTCAGATAGTATGACTAAGCATGTCAGAGATTTTTTGGTATACTCTGCTAGGAGTTTGTGCCACTATGTAAGATTGATATAAAAGCAAGAATTGTGTATAACTTAAACTCTCATTTAGTATAACAAAACATGCCAGCCTACCCACCCGTAGTGATGTGATGGTTGCATGCAGGGTCTTAGCCAGGATTCTAACAAAATGCCTGTCTAAAACCGCAATTCCAAAATTTCTGCCCACCCAGAAAAGGACAATGTACACTTCAGCCATGTCATAAAAGATGGCTCTTTAGGAAAATATTTCATTATTACCCCCAAAAATGTCAAAATATAAAAATCTTCCTTAAAAACTTGTGCCTGTCCAAAAAGTAGGTTTTCAGGAAACTGCCTGTCCAAAAGACAGGCAGGACGGGTCCTGGCAAAGTCCCTAGTTATGTCAGTTTGACATGAAGGCAGGCATTATATATTGTCAAAAGTGGATGACATATGTGTTTATCCACTTTTGAAATTGTATATCATATATCCGTTCATCCTTTAATCAGTATGACATAACATGTGGGGGATATATGTCACCTCTAATAGAAGTGGTATAACAATGTCAGTTTGACAAATGAAGCTAAGATAATATATTGTATTTCATATATATATAGCCCCACCATCTCTCTGATAGCATAACTTATTTAAACCAGATTAGTATGTCGGACACTGGCCCTGATGTAGAGCTGAGCAGTATGGGGCATGCTCCCTAATGCTGTTTGGCAGGCTAATTTCCTCCCATCAACACACAGGCACTCAACAACTCAATGCCAGCGCTGTGAGAGAGGAATGACCAGTGCATCTGAACCCTTCCAATGCTAAGGCTACTTTCAAAGCACAAGAATGCAAAGATTTTGAAAACCATCTAAACCCTGTCTTGTTGGTATTCATTAGAAAGCTCTCGCTGAGTACTCTCATATGAGAACCCGTACGCCAGGGATTCAGTTATTTTTCAGGTTTTTCTGCATCATTTTGTATTGGCCAAATTAGCCACCAGCAGCGTAAGGGTTAACCCATTCATGCCTGTGGCAGCCAAAACTGCCAGACTATTTTGCTGATATCTCTCTTACCAAAGCAATATTTGAAGGAGACATGTTCACCAAAACCCTATCTACAACTCTCCTTCAAATATATTGCAAATTTTTGCCTTTCAACAAGAGCTTTTAAATCCACATATTGAACCACGGTTAATATCAATTCCAGCCAGCCAATATGTTATCTTTGAAAAGGAATTGCATCATATTCATCATGAAAATCTTAAAGATTTAAAGATTTAAG
>OZ012695.1:39114141-39156641 GCA_963942565.1 Maea johnstoni | reverse complement strand
GTATATTTATGTTGGTATCTAACCTGTTTGCTCTAGTAGCCAAGCAGTCAGAGTTCAGGGTAGTAATATTCTCAGTTTTTGGAAGGGTTAAAGTCAGGGTTCAGGGTAGTTGCTGTATATTTGTTAGTATCTAACCTGTTTGCTCTAGTAGCCACGAAGTCAGAGTTCAGGGTAGTATCTCTATACATTGGTCTCTTGGTATCTCTACCTCTCTTACTTGGCCTCACAGTCAAGGTTCAGCTACATGGGGTTATTCCCCCCTCCCTCACGCCTCCCCCCCTCCCCCCATACCTATGTATCTTTCTGCATCCTTACCACCTCTATCAACAGGGAAGTCAGTTACGGATAGGACACACAGAATCTATTCAACTTCCACATGGGGGAAAGATGGGAGGAGGCTGTGGGTAGACTAGCTCATAGGCTATGATTTCATTAGATAATGCTTTTCTCTGTTCTGGTCCAACCTTATACTTGATGTCTAGATGTCAGTTCATGTGGCTGGTGATAGATGGGTGCTAAGCCCGGCTAAGGGTGGTTACACTGGTCAGTCAGAAACTGGAAAGATCTCACTGCTGTCCACCCGGTGAGCAATTAACGAACTAGAAAAGTAACTCAGGGTAGACACAGTTTTGAGTTGGTATTGCTTTTATGTCCAATATATGAAGGTGAAATAAATGTCTTTGCCTAGGACCAGGGTCTTAGCCAGAATTTAGAAACTGGGTGCCCAACATTGGTAATTGTAAAATTTTTGGGCGTCCTCTTTTTCAAGGGAGAACACCATGTACTCAGATTACAACCACATGTGAGTACTTATTGAAATAAGTCCATATACAATGCCGTGAGAAATATATTGAGGTAGGAAGACTTCAATTTTACGCTTGAAATTGACATTTAAAGAAATTACTCAACAAACTTTTTTGGGTGTTTTGAAGGGTTATTTTTGAGGGATTGGGTGTCCATAAGTTGCCCAGACACCCTGCTGGCTGAGACTATGGGCTGAGCTTTGCTGCTGTGTTGAGAGTGAGTAA
Organism: Maea johnstoni; assembly: GCA_963942565.1. Classification (NCBI taxonomy): domain Eukaryota; kingdom Metazoa; phylum Annelida; class Polychaeta; order Spionida; family Magelonidae; genus Maea; species Maea johnstoni. Next base: position 39,155,613 of record OZ012695.1, on the reverse strand, counting down.
GAGGTGTGGTATGAGAGACAACCTCAGGTGTCAATCAATCAGTCAATCCTCTGGCTCCTATCCCATCAGCCCCAATGGAAGAGGAAGAGTTTCTTTCGTGCATAGCTTGTGTGGTCTCATTAACACGTTCATGCTTAATTCTAGCCTGCCTTCCAGGCCATATTTGAATGTCATCCCTTGTGGGTAGATGGCACTGCAGTATACTAGAAGGGTAGTTGGAAATATGGAAGTATTACTACCATTACAACCCCCATGTGAGGTGTGAACTAAATGGCCAACTGTAGGCCACAAGTTGCTAGTATAGGTGCAGGCATACCTTGATATATAAAAAGGTAAAACACACTTAAGTTGTGTGCCAAGTTCTTTACAATATTTTAGGGTGTTTTGGGGTGCCACATGCATGAATGGGTTATGATGTTATGTGATGGTTTTTGTGGTTACTGAGCCTAGGATACTTGTACTACATACTGTGACAGCTAATGGGGTCTCCATCAGCAGACTTGTGTTTCTTTTTTTTGTTTTTTGGCCGAGGTTTCTGGCAGTTAGAGGGAATGAGATGTCTCACGAAGGCACGGTGGAAGGTTTTGGTCGCTGTCTCGATGAGTCAGGCAAGCCTCCTAAATCCTGCAGGCCCAACACTGGCAACATTGTTACTTTCTGGCCTATCTCTTGTTGTACCCTCACTCAGGGTCCTGCAGGACTGGCACTTACTTTCTTTGGCACACTTTTTGCTATAAAATAGATAATTAGATATCAAAATAAGGTGCAAGGCTTAAAAATCATGGGTGGTTTTGACTTGACACGGTCTTGTCAAAATGAGTATTTGAGCCTTTTTCTCCTTGTAAAAAGCAAGTTTTCCACTATATGCAGTATTGAGAAGCATGCTGGCAGTTGAGCATTTTCTCCCTGAAGTGTCAGTGTTTTTTCATGGTTGATGATTGATTATAGCATTTGGCTGTTGTATGAGTAAGCCGGCTGGCTGAGAGAGAGAGAGAGAGAGAGAGAGAGAGAGAGAGAGAGAGAGAGAGAGAGAGAGAGAGAGAGAGAGAGAGAGAGAGAGAGAGAGAGAGAGAGAGAGAGAGAGAGAGAGAGGGAGAACTGGTAATACCATCTTTATTGTCACACATTGAAACCTTAGATCAAGAGTATCAAAATACCTTCTAGTTTTCTCAATAAAGGTTTTATGCTGTAGCATAAACAACTATGCTAAAAAGCTTCAAATGTTTTTGGTTGAGATGCATTTAGTTTGATCCTATACAGTAATACTGCATGTATACTTACAGATTCATACCAAACAAAATAGAGGGCTTGTTTATGTAAGATTAAAAAGTGTGTTCCACATGTATTTAGTTGATTCATTGTGAGTGAAATCAATTATGTGTCCAAGATTCTTTATTTGTGTTATTGTTAAACACTAGTCACAGAATTGTACTTTTTGAGATTTTACCTACAGATATATGTTATCTCTTTGATAGCTGACTATGAAACCTTCATAATTGCACTATCCTAAGAATTGAATTTTACGGAACCAAATATGTTGATTTAATTGTACATGTAGTTCCAAATGATAATTGTGTTGGCAGGTTGCACAAGTGCTTTGGTGAAAAAAAAGATATCTTGGCTAGCAAAAAGTGTGTTCTATTTTGAACTGGATGAATGCATAGGCTCTACAAGTATTTGCTATATTTTGCTTTCGGAAAGGAAATATTTTCATTCTTGGGAGAACCCCTGGGCTGGCATGGCAGAAGCAGGTTCAACCTTTTCCTGCCTGGAGTTCCATTAGAAAAGAACTAAATTAGTGTTAGAAAAAATTGTAGCAAGCATAAGTTAGCAATTACACAGTCAAACGGTACAGAGCCGGTACAGTGAAGAGGAGGAACATTGTTATGCATAAACAACCAGTAGGTGTTGATTGTGACATGGGGAACAGGTGGATACAGGGGGAAAATTACCAGCAGGAAAAACATTCTGTTACAAGTGCTGAATGGACAAAATGACCCCCCCCCCTTTACAAAATGTAGCTATGACCTTTTAGGAAATCCCGGGATTTTTCTCGAATAATCCTGCCGGCCGTGATTTATTCAGGAACTGACCCACTCGCTATGTGACTGGAATGCCCATATCTAGGTGGCACCACTATCAAATACATGCACATTTTATTGTTTTATAGGTAATAGAAAAGTGTTAAATTGTTCCCTTGTAACTAAATTAATTGGAACACTTACACTGCTTGTGGTTAATTTTGTCAATACAACATGATGCAAAAAAATGAGAAAAATGACTGAAACCCTGGCACATGAGTACTCATTTGAGAGTACTCAGCGAGAGCTATCCAATGTATACCAACAAATGCTTTCATTGAGATGCCTCCGCAAGAAATATCAGCAACATAGTCAAATGTATTTGACAATACAGGTATGAATGGGCTGAAAAATACTGTGATCCATTGTCTTAGCTAGCAGGGCGTCTGGGTGTCATTTGGAGACCCAAACCCTTGAAAATCACCTCTCAGGACAGCCCAAATTTTCAGTGAGTAATTTATTAAAATGTCAATTTTCAGCATATAATTGGATTTTTTCCACCTCATTACAAATCGTATGACATTGTATGAGTAGTAAATACATGTTTATAGTTATAATCTGAGTATGTAGTGATCTCCCTTTTAAAATGATATTTATAGTCTCACTAGTGTATGTGGTAACGTTGCAGCATTGAAGCACTCTGGTTGTGTCTGTTTAGAATTAACACGTTATCTAAAACTTCTTGCACTGAATGTTGAGAAATGCTGTACTTGTGTCATATTGGTTACAAGTGAGTGGTTTATTGGAGAATCTGTCATCATAAAAGAAATATCTGTATCAGAATGTTTTGTGAAATGTACCTCTCTTCTAATTTGTACCAACTTTCTGCAATATATCTATAGAAACTGGAAGCAATTTTCGTGCAAGTTGTTTTTAGATATACAACTAAGAAAAAACAAAAATATTCAAACAAATATTTTTGTTTTGACCTAGCCATGCCTTGAGTTATGCTAGGAAAGTATTATCTGTATTTATGATACATTTGAAAATAAGCAGTTATTAATGTATGTATTCACACTAATTGGAGGAGTGTTTTTCAAATGTCCTTTGTTTAACCCATTGACACTCAGAGTTTCTCTAGAAGGTATCGTCTGCTACTTTCATACTTTTGAAGATAACTTGTGAATAAAGTAAAAGTTCCCAAAATATTTGAAGGAGAGTTTTTGTTTGGCATCTGGTCAACATTCCTCCTTCAAATATTTTTCAAAAAAACGCTTTTGTAAGTAAAATATTTTTAAATTCATCAGGCCCCTTTTGGCCGCTCTGAGTGTTAATGGGTTAATCCACTCATTCTTACGGCTCAAATAGAAAAATGTCTGGATCTGTGATACTTAAATTGCAAATAACGTTGGAATATATTATAACTTTGCAAACTATTTGAAGAAGAGATATAGGATGAGTTTTGCTAAACATTTCTTTCTCAAATATTTTCTATCTCAGATATCACCAAAATAATTAGGCCCCTTTTGGCCATTTATCACAGGCATGGATGGGTTAACATCGGGTATGGATAACCCATTCATGCCTGTGGCGCTCCCAGAAATACACACACTTTAGGTGATATCTTATAGACTAGAGCGTTGTTCAGAAATTTTTTGAAGGAGAAATGCTGTTTCGAACCAAACCCACAACTCTCCTTCAAAGATTTTGACAGTTCATGATCAATTACTAAGTTATTCTCAAAAGTACAATACATCCAGACGACACTTTTTAACCCATTCACACTTAGAGTTCCCCAGGAAAGTATCGTCTGCCATTTTCATACTTTTGAGAATAACTTGGAAATAAAGAAAATTCTCACAAAATATTTGAAGGAGAGTTGTTGGTAATATTCTGATAAACATTTGTCCTTCAAATAATTTTGATAAAAATGCTTTTGTGAGGAAAATATCAACAAAATAGTCAGGCCTGTTTTGGCCGCTCTGAGTGCCAATGGGTTGAGGAGATCTCTGAGCATGAATGTGTCAATGAAATGTCTCTGATAACATTCATCTTTTAGATATTCCCGCAAAAATATTTTTAATCCTAATGCTAAGGCTTCTTGTGTCCAAAGCACAAAGACGCAAAGTCAGATTTTTGAAAACCATCTAAACCCTGTCATGTTGGTATTCATTGGATAGCTCTCGCTGAGTACTCTCAGATAGGTACCCATGTGCCAAGGTTTCAGTCATTTTTCAGATTTTTTGCATCCTTTTGTGTTGGTCAAATTAGCCACCATCAGGGTTAAGGAGATAACATTCATCTTTCAGATATTTCCTAGGAAATATTTTAAAGTTCCTCTGGCTTGAGAGGGTTGAAATCAATGTGCCATTAAGGTCTACCTTTGTAATTTAATATAACCTTTTTTCTGATTTCTTTCAGACATTCGCTGGGTTTCATACCTACAAAGAGGAGTCTAGAACTGGTCAGCAAAATCAATGCTACAACATTTTGTCGGTGAGTAAAAAAATAAATAGTTTTTATCACCCATACTTTCAGTAGTGAAAAGCTTATGATGAACTTGGGTTTAAAGCCTTGAAAGGGTGAGGTAGTATTAAACTACTTTTCACTGGAATTATTAATAGTGCTCTGACTGCTTTCAGGATTTAAACATGGTTGCAAACCATTAGTCCCTAAACAAAATCAAATCAAAGACATTATTTTTCATTTGGTTTCACTCCCAGATATCCCTTAAATGCTATGGAAATCCCGCAAAACATATTCTTGTTCTTCGCTGCTATCGTTTCAAAATGCTTCCCTTCTGCTTCATCATCACCATGTATACTTCACTTCAGTGAAGGAGACAATCTTTAGTTCAACCCAAATCCAATAGATGGCAGCAATTAGCAGGATTGACAGCTAATTAGTATCTATCTTCGCCACTAGGGTGCAGCACAAATCAGCTATCTCTCAGTGTCAGTTGCAGCATTCTTGTGACAAGGATTCATAACCTTACCTTAGTACTATACACACACACACACACACACACACACACACACAGAGGGAGAGAGAGAGACCATTTACAGCATACTAATATCTATAATTCATATGTTTTCTAGTTCTTGTTTTTCTTTTTGTGTGTTATTTTATGAATGTCGATCCACCGGATACACAACCGGCAGGTCTCCCTGAACAACCTGGCTGCGGCGAATAGCCCAAAGGTTGCAATCTGTGCATGGTCGTGTGCAACCTTCTCTGTAATGTAAACAACATCAGAGCCCTCAGGTCTTGGTCTCCTAGTGAAGTCACACTGGTATAGCCAGGGCTTCACTTACAGTGCAAATGTTAATTGGTCTCCCGCTATCTATCCATTGTTTTATTCATCTAAGATTATTTTCACCCGGTTGTCATTTATTCCAGGCGGAGACTTCCTGTTGTTATGGTGCGGAGTCACATGGCGGAAACCCTTAAAGCAGCGACAACATACATAGAGCAAGGACGTATCCTTTACAACTTGAAATTAATTAGCACATACAAAATTAAGCCTGCTATCACATTCCAGGTTTAAAAACAGGCCAGATTATGTGATAAATTTGCCAGTGCCTTGGGGTTAGGTGGTGGTTTTCACCAGGTTCTCTGGTTTCCTCTTCCACCTACCACTCCACTGGCTAGTCGAGACTTAGCTCCAAATATAGCTGAAAAAATAACAATAAGAAAATTCTTAATTCTATACTATTAAATTCATAAATTGTTTATCCTTATTTTTATTGTTATCTATTAATAAGAGAAATTTTTGGTTATCCTCGAATATAAGACGAATATCAGTAACTACCTTAACTCGCCATGTAGATGTTCGGGTTGGACCTGAAGTTATTACAGACCCAGCTTTCCTGGTCACAAGGTGGGTGGCTTGTCACATAACTGCCACATTACCATTTAAACTTGGTAGACTCGAAATCCCCGCAGATGTCAAGAATGACGTCATGGAAACTTGTTTTCTTGGAATACCCTACCTGGGTTAAGGACTAGGGTTAGGAACCAGGTCCAGGGTTAGGGGTTAGCTCTAGGGTTATGGTTAGGTAACCCCAACCCTAACCCTGGACCTGATTCCTAAACCTAACCCTAAACCTAAACCTAGGAAGGGTATTACAAGATCACATGTTTCATAACGTCATTCCTGACATCTGCGGGGATTTAGAGTCTACCCGAAGCTAAGAATTAATTTGTAGTGCTGAAGGCCATTGGACTATCATACATATGTTCAACACAGGAATAGACATAACCGATTAAGGAATGAATAAAGTAGGATTCCGAAATTTCAGATAATTTTATAATCAACATTGTTCTGAACGTTCATTTTTCTGATCAGTAGTTCATTAACTTATTATAACTTTGTGTTTCCATATGGATAAAAGAAACATACACTGAGCTCTCTATATTATATTTTTCAAGGGTCGCTGTGATTCGTGGTTTGAATGAATAATCCTGCCATGTACACTATTTTCTTGTTCTTTTCAGGAGTATCGAGGACTTTGTGACATGGACAGACACATCAGCGATCAGGAAACATGTACTGGAATATAATGAAGCTGTGAGTATTTCCTTTTGACTCTAACCCTTCCAATGCCACACACGCATATATGCGTTTGTTGTAACATAACCTAGAGAACCATGCATGCATATATGCGCGGGAGATAATCAAATTCATTTAAAGAAGAGCCTGACTCGCCATTATTAACGACCCCCTACATAGCTCTAAATTGAAGGAAATTGGCTGTCGGAACGTTTTGCATGATTAATGCTTCGTCGTGATATGTCACATGACTATGGTGGACCAAAATTTTATAAAATTGTCAAATATGAACACCTGTAACTGAATTTTGGCCATTAATCCCCATTACAAGTTAACATCAGACCTTTGTGAGAAAAATTACAATTTGGACTCACAAGGGTTAACATCCTTTTGTTTTATTTTACCTACATGCTAATGCTCATTAACCCATTAATGCTTGAGAGTTCCTCCAGATACTGTCGTCTGGAACTATGTTACTTTTTACAATATCTCTGTAATTGAGATTGATTTTACAAAATATTTGAAGGAGAGTTAATGGTAATGTTTTCATTAACATTTCTCCATCAACTATTTACCTAACTATGCTTTTGCCTGCAAAATTTCATCAACATTGTCAGGCTGCTTTTGGCCGCAGTGAGCATTAATGGGTTAACAGGATGCGCACTTGACTCTCTTCACTCTGATTGGTGCATTAACCCATTAATGCTAGAAAGCTCCTCAAGAAATTGTCGTCTGCTCTGTGGATTTAATGCTTCTTTTGACAATTACTTGGAAATCAAGAATTATTTTACAAAATATTTGGAGGAGAGTTGTTGATAGTTCTCTGATGAACATTTCTCCTCCAAATATTGTCTGTAAATTTCTTTTGTTAGAGAGATATCGCCAAAATTGTCAGGCTGTTTTGGCTGCTACTGACATGAACGGGGTTAACTCTAAGCATGAACGAGTTGACAGACTATTAGTGGAGGAGAATTTCGTAACCCATTAATACTCACAATTTTGATGAAATCTTGCAGGCAAAAACATGATAAGGAAAATATTTGATGGAGAAATGTTTATCAGGACATTCGCAACAACTCCCCTTCAAATATTTTGTAAAATCATTCTCAATTCCTAAGTTATTATCAAAAGTATCTTAGATCCAGACGGCAATGTCTGGAAGATCTCTTAAGCATTAATGGGTTAATAAGATTCAGGAGGATCTATAATGACTGAGCTCTCATTATGCTTGCTGCTCATATTTAAGGATAATAAGGGCTTTATATTTGTGTGCGCTTTGTCTTAAGGAACTGACTGACCCTATAAATACTCGTAAGCAGGTTTGTTGGTGACTGACTTAATGACCCTGGCTGGCACAGACGCTAAATACAGGATTAACCTATTTGGACCTGTAGCATTCTTAAACCTTCCAACGCTGAGGCTATTTTCGTCCAAAGTGCAACGATGCAAAGATTTCTGAAAACTATCTAAACCCTGTCTTGTTGGTATTCACTGGTCAGCTCGCGCCGAGTACTCTCATATGAGTACCCATGTGCCAGGGTTTCCTTCATTTTACAGGACTTTTACATCATTTTGTATTGGCCAAATTAGCCACCAGCATCTTAAGGATTTACACTTGTAGTGCCCAAAACAGCCAGACAATTTTGGTGATATCTCTTTAATAAAAGCAACTTTAAGAAAGTATTTGAAGGAGAATTGTGAATCAGTAACTAAGTACTAACTCCCCTACAGATATTCTTCTAGTTTATGCTTAGTTTCAAAGTTATTTTCAAATGTATCTAAGGTTCAGACCATAGCCTGAGCCAGTAGGGCCTTTTTGCCACAATAGGCTACTAAATGTAGTTGTTATAAGGGTTGGAATGAATAGCTAAATCTGGGTGGGCAGAAATTTTATGAATGCTGTTTTGGACAGACAATTCTAAAATCCTGGCTAAGACCCTGCTCTCCACACACGTCAAGGGTCGAGAAGTAAAGTGTGAACAGCTGAGGTTTTGTGTAGTAATCTTAATCCTGTCCTTTTTTATCTTGCAGAGAGACGATTACGACATGTTTGCCTAGAAGAGGATAACCATGGCAACAGGACAACATGTCGCTAAGGAATCATTTGGACATATATACACATGGAAAACACCCTGTGATAATTACATCTTTCCAGTTTTCACATGACTAGGGAATTTTCCCATCGTTGAAAATGGGGCTTGTAAGACAACAGAAACTGGCTCATGTTAGCCAATCAGAATACAATTTTAAACAAATCATGTCAGTTAGATTCAACTTTAGGTAGGCAATATCAGCAGACCCACTTTGGCGAGTCATAATGAGTTGCCTGACTCAGTCTAACAGACCCCCTACAATACTCACAAACTATGCTTTCCTCTGTCAGAATATTCTGCTCAATTTGATGTTCATTTTTAGATTGTCAAACATAAACAAACTGGTACTCAATCTTGGCCAATAATCTCCATTACAATTTTTTTCTTTTGTTTTTGAATAGATTTCTTATTCAGTTCGTGCATAACAAGTCACAACAAAACATTTCAATTGCAAGTTGTACATAGGGTAATTTGGAACAAAAACAGACACGAGAGAAGATAGTATATTGTTATTATTATAACAGTTTTTATGTATCATGTTGCTACATTGTACTGGAAGAAATCTAGTAATAAATACCATCTTTTTTCAAATAATTTTTTTCTGTTATTTATTGTACTTTTGAGATGTAGGAAAATTGATTGTACCCTTTTCTGAGAAGGAGATTTGCCTTCTAATTTAAATAAGTATATTACTTTTTTGGTATTTAATATAATAACATTAATTTGATGAGTTTTCCAAATCTCCTAAAAACATTTTTCTGTCTGATAAGTGATAGCTTTTTTGTGAAAGGAATATTGGCCAATTATCTCCATCGCAACTTGGTATCCGACATTTGTGGGTAAATTACACTTTGGACTAACACAGGATAAGTAGACACGTTTCAAGGGAACTCTAGGCATGTAAGGATTAAACCTTTCATGCCTATTTATGCTTGTTTCTTGACTCCTGCGAACATTTCAATATGATACCTCATTTGCCAATATTGGTATGTTTGAAAAGAAAATGACAAAGTATGCAAATTGATTTGTAAAAAGACGCTATAATCACCCAAAAAGCGACTTTCTCAGTTAGTAAGTTAGTAAGAAATGGGTTTTCATACGGGTGACTAAAAGTGCCTCTTGGACTATTTACTCTTTTTAATGCTAAGGTTACTTTCAGCCTAAGTACAAAAATGCAAAGATTTTTGAATTTGAAAAACATCTAAACCCTGTCATATTGGTACTCATTAGATAGGATAGCCCTCACAGTGTACTCTCAGATGAGTACCCATGTGCCAGGGGTTCAGTCATTTTTCAGCTTTTTTGCACCATTTTATCTTGGCAAAATTAGCCACCATCAGCGTAAGGGTTAAAGACAATGTTTCATTACAAAACACAAGTTGGAATCAGAAATCTGTTTTGTATCATTCTATGTACTCTGTCATGCCAAACACTGTCATTCTGTCATCATACCTTATCACTCAATAAAGATTTACTAAAATTATGATGTTTTCTCTGTTATTTTCTAAATATCTTGATTAAAAGTAGTCCTTACAATGACTTAAGGTGGTTCATGTGGTTAATTTGGTAATATAGGATCATTTTGAGATTTTTGCATGTGTTAAAAATATACTCGTTCTCATAATTTGACAACCTGTGACTGTCTAGGCATAGCAGACTGAGAGACCACATGTCACAGAACTTCCCATAGGCTTTCACACAAACAGGAAAAAGGATATTTCCAAGATATAGTTGCTTCAAACATGCATTATGGATATGGATTGGCTCCAATTGTAGTGTATGTATGAGAGCATGCATATCACAGAACTTTTCATAGGCTTTCACTCAAACAGAAAAAAATATTAGTCATTATCATATCTATTGAATATTACCAACACGTGGTCGCTTCAAGCATGCATGATTGATATGGATTGGCTCCAATTGTAGTGTATGTATGAGAGCATGCAATCATATGCATGATTGATATAAATTGTTCATGGATTGGATAAAGATTTAGTATATTTATAGCTAAGAGAACTACTGAGGGAAGAGTACCACATTTAAGGTGATGGGTACCATTGCAAGCCAGTTAAAAGCCCTGTCCCAAAACACACCTCATTGTAGCATAACCCTATAACTAGGTGTATCTCCAGGTTCCTGAGTGTTATCAGGTAGAGAATATCATCGCCACCTGTCATTATTAAATCCATAATCTGTTTTATTTCAAAATTTACAACTTTTCTTTCAAATGACATATTATCAATAATTACGCAGGTGATGGTTACTGTAGGTTCACAGATACCTTAGGGATGTCATTGATTATGCCCAATAAGAAGTATTTTTTGATTCTTTACTGCTAAAGACTTTTACGGGCCATAACATTTTGAAAGTTTTAGTGAGATATCTTGTGTGTAGATCCTATAACCCAGCGTTGTTGATCCCATGTGGGCTAGGAACAAAAGACAGTTGTACAAAGACACCTCAATGGTCGCGCGTCACAGTCAAACAATGCCGCGAGTCGGGCATGCTATAAATAGTTGAGAAGCTTTCTATCTGCTCGAACTTAATGCACTTGGCGTCAACATTTCTCACTAAAATTTTCAATGTTATGGTCTGTAAAAATCTTCAACAGTAAAAAATCAAAAAAATACTTCTTATTGGGCATAGTAAATGATATCCCTAAAGTAACTCTGAACCTACAGTAACCATCACCTGGGTAAATAATGAGAATATGTCATTTGAAAGAAAAGTTGTAAATTTTGAAATAAAACAGAATATGGATTGAATAATGACAGGTGGCGATGATATTCTCTACCTGATAACACTCAGGAACCTGGAGATACACCTAGTTATAGGATTATGCTGCTTTGAGGTGTGTTTTGGGACAGGGCTTTTAACTGTCTTGCTATGGTACTCATCACCTTAAGTCATATGAATCGGTGAAAATTAAATTTGAAGTTATAGTCAATTCCTTCATTTATGTTCCACTAGTAGGCTAAAATTTACAAGCCATGGCTTTGTTGGTCTAAAGGCCTGACCATTTTCGTTATATTTTTCTGACAAAAGCTAAATATGAAAAATATATTTGAAAGTGAAATGGTCATCAAAGCCCAACGCTGACAACTATCTGTTTTACAGCATTGAGTATTTATCATGATTTCTATAACACATACAATTTATCTAAACATGATTTTAATCTCAAGTTTGAATCAAACCAAAGAATAATCAATACATGGGAAAGCAGATGCTTAACAGCAGTTATTAATTTCCACTAGTGTCAAAACTTATGTACACTTATGAAGGAGGTAAGGTCATTTTGGAATGTTTATATGATGAAAATCGCTATGCTGAATGACGTTATACTGATATAGGATATCACAGGACATATACAAAGAAAATTTTTGAACAAAATGAACATCATTGATAATTACAAACGCTGCATGTGCGCACTACCTGTCAGCATTGAACATTCATTAATCAGTTTTGCGTAATAAATAGCATTGTGCTCTGACGTAGGAAAGTGGTTTAACAGTATCAGATTTTCAAATTATAAAACAGACCGAAAAATTGCAATTCTTGATGACTAGACAAAAAAAAACTAGTATCATGATCAATCGTATAGCGTTATCCACCAAATAATGTTTTTATGTTAAACAAAGAGTACCGTAAGTTCTCGGAACTTTAGACCACCCTAGGAATTTGGGTCACTATGATTATTTTGCAAAAATAATAATAATTAATGGAAAATCTGGGCAACTCTCGATCCCACAAAATAAAGACCTAGCTGTTAATCTTGCCGATACAACATCAAGGTATTTTTATAAAACATGGGCCACCCTGAACCCATAAAAATCGTAATCATTAAAAAGAGTTGATGCAGAAAACATGAAACATGACTGAAACCCTGGCATCAGGGCATATGGGTACACATCTGAGAGCTCTAAGTCTAAGCAAGAGCTATCCAATGAATACCAACACGATCGAGCTTAGATGGTTTTCAAAAAATCTTTGCATCGTTGTGCTTTGGATGAAAGTAGCCTCCGCATTAGAAGGGTCAATGCGTACTTTGTGCACCCTTGGAGTCCCTATCTATTGAACTGCGCACCATTATTTTGACCTCCGACCCCTATGCTCCTATCATACAACACACTGTCGTGATAGCTTGTCCTTCAACATCATTACGTAAAGATTAAATTGCGCATCAAAGGCACATCATTTTTTGCCAAAATTGTGAGGCTCAGCGATCCATCGGTGCTCAATGCATTAATCCTTTCAATGCTAAGGCCATTTTGGTCCAAACACAAGGACGAAAAGATTTTTGTTAACATCTTAATACATTTATGTTGGTATTCATTCGATAGCTCTCGCTGAGTACTCCCAGACGAGTACCCATTTGCCAGTGTTGCAGTAATTTTTCAGGATTTTTGCATCATTTTGTATTGGCAACATTACCCACCAGCAGCATAAGGGTTAACCCTTCCAATGCTGAGGATACTTTTGTCCAATGCACAGGAACGCATACAATTTCTAAAACATCTAAATCCTATCATTTTGATATTCATTGGATAATAGCTCTCTCCGAGTACTATCAGATGATTACCCATATGCCAGGTCTTCAGTCATTTTTTAGGATTTTTGCATCATTTTGTATTGGCAAAATTAGCCACCAGCAGCATAAGGGTTAAACAGCTCAGCTATAGGAGCACCCCTTGGTTCATACTGGCCTGTTTAATGAGAGGATTTAAAGGATATTTTTGCTTTCCCGCTGCAAGAAATCCTTTATCCATCATTATTTCTTGGGTGTTATTGCAATCGCGTGCTGAAGGATAATGACGACCCAAGGTGCCATCGTAAGGCACTTTTCTTGGGCCAGCTGCTAAGGGGATGCACGATTATTATTCCTAGATGTGAGTGTACATAATTAGAGGTTGTTCTGCTCCACAGACCTCTCTTAAGAGAGCAATGCATTAACCCTTCTAATGCTCAGGCTACTTTCGTCCAAAGCACCAGAACGCAAAGATTAAAAAAAACAACCATCTAAACCTGCCACGCTGGTATTTATTAGATAGCTCCCGCTGAATACTCTCGGAGGAGTACCCATGTGCCAGGGTTCAGTCATTTTTCAGGTTGTTTGCATCATTTTGTATTTGGCCAAATTAGCCACCAGCAGCATAAGGGTTAAGATAGTCTCAAACAGAATATTACAATTGCACGTGCATCGCTCATAGCAAAGTGCATCAGTCAGATTTTCCAACCCAGACGCACCATCTGTGTCTATCATGAAGAACTGGTCACCCATTCGAGGCCCGAAATGTTAAATCTTCCCTGCAATGATGTTAGTCTAGTTCCGTCTCAAGCGGGAAGTGATCACGTACATATTGGTACTCAAAAGAGGTATTCTCAGAGTTTTTGATAAAACCTCTGTTTGTCGTCAGATGTGAAGGACTGTTCTCCAACTTGAGACTTTTAAAGTTTGTACAAGTAATTATGATTCCTGCCCTAACTGAGTGATAGCTATTAACAAATGAGGGTGTATCAGTAGACGATGTCCTACTAGATCTCGAGATCTTGATCAACGTATTAATCTTGCAACTTTATTGATCGTACCTATAAGGTAGTTAATGAGTTCAAAGCAAAAGCAGTTAAATACTATGTTCATACACACATACACCTACATATAGCCAGTACGAAATTCAGGAAATCACATGTTTGTGTGTCAAGTATGATTACACTTAAACTGAAAACAGGAACACTCGACTGACCAAAAGTGACTCATGGGGTTAATTTGTGAATATTGAATATAGGGTTATTTTACGATGTACACCTATGTTCGAGCATTTATTGGTGGCTTTCCCTGCTTAATAACTCTGCAGAATAACAGAGCAAGGATTACAGAATATTAAGATACAAGCATCTTAGATTTTTGACTCTTCTCTATGTATTGAATATTCAACAACATGGTTGCTTCAAACATATTTTTGATATCACATGTTTGTGGATTTGCAGGAAAATTCTTTAATGACGTAATTCGACTGAATTGATTAGTGGGTTTGATTTGTGAATATAGGATCATTTGATGTTTTACACACAAGTTATCGAAGAGACACAAAGCGTTTACCCTTTTCCTATTAATCAACTGATATAAAACATCATTTCAATAATCACTCTGCACAAAAAAAGAGCAAGTATTACATAGTGTGACAAAAATGAGATACCAGGGGATATGGCATGTACATCTATTGCAAGATGTGCAAGAGATTATCAAAATGGCAGGGGAGTACCAAACTGGCGTGAAAGAGAAACAAGAGTTAGAGATAGAGAGACAGGGTTCACGTGAACCATGCAACCCCACTTAATCCATCCCTGTTATGTTTATTTGTTATTAGCTTGATCGTTTAAAAAAACGTAGTCAAAATGACTAATCTCATTATATTGGTCTTTATCTATGATGTGGTTGATAGCAGGGTTGATGCTAAAAATGAAATTCCTCCTGATAATAGTTGACTTCTTTGGTGTATGTAAGTATTATTACTGCAAGGTTGGAGTGACCATGTAAGTATGCTATACTAGAAAAGTAGGGATACAATGTAAGAGTAATAAACTAAAAAGGTAGGTGCCCTGTTTATGATATACTGAAAAGTTAGAATGCTGCTAAAGGTGGGATACCTAATTATGATATACTGAAAAGGTGCCTATGTGAGTGTACTATATTGAAACAACAGGATACTGAAAAAGAAATTCTGAGCTACGGGAGCTCTAACTTATGCATATTATTTGCCTATCACTAAGAAAGGATGTTTTTCATGTTGTCTGTGAGAGAGGAACAGGCGAGTGTTTCTGTATATCATAGCATGGGTGGAATTGATTAGCATATAGTTATGAAATATTTGAATGAGGGCTTGACATATCGCCAATCTAGTCAGTTTGTACATTCACACCAGGATATACCCTTAACATTTGTTTTCTGGTCCTAACGATACTTGGTACAAACCTTTAGGAATAAGCCTACATTCACTAAACATTTAAGGGGAATTTGTATGTTAGATTTAGATCAACATGTCTCCTTAAATTGTAATTCTTTAAAATTGCTTCGGTCGTAAAGATACTAGTAAAACAATCATAACATACGTGGCTGCTACAGACACAAATGGTTTAAAAGATGTTAGATAGAGGGCACCAAACAACCTGGTTGTAGGTTTGACAATACCTAAGGAGGTGAAATAACATTCCTGGTCAAAAGTGCATCTAATTAGGGTCTGAGAAGAAGTTTGTGTTGTATTCACCAGACTGATAAGGGGTTTGTGCTGTTATGTACGTATACTGAGGGGGCCCGTGCCCGCGTTACATATTTCGCGGAAGAAGGGGTCTTTTTTTAAGACCTCCGCATGTCCGCGATTTTGTAAAAGAAGGGTACTTTTTTGTACCCAGGTACGAAGTATGGGGGATGAAAATACCCTTACAATCCACAAAATATATGCGGCTCTGACGCCGAGTGACTCCAGAAGTGACTGGGCTTCCGAGTTTGCTGCCGCCACTTGCTGCCGCTAAACAGACAGAGGATTATAAAATCTAAAATTAAAATGTGTTCCCGTTCATCCAATGTCAGTGTTTTGATAAAAGAAGGGGTGTTTATTTACTGGAAAAAGTCAGTGTTTTTATTAAAACTAGCAGGCCCCCGTGCACAGCACGGGTTTGGATTCTACGTCATATTCACTGATGTACAGGTTTGGAATCTACGTCATATTCACTGATGCGCAGGAGATTTGGAAATTAAGAAACAACTAAGTCAAGGTATAGCTCCCCCCTAAATTACACAGTATCTGTAAGAAAGGGAACTTCAAATTGAACATCAAGTGGAAAATGAGAGGATAATTGATGAATCAAAGAGAGGAAGAATTGGAATAAAAGAGAGCAAGAATCAGCTTCCATTCAATTCACAGGATTTCTTTTCCCCCACCCTCCCTTTTTTCCCCCTCCCTCCATAACTCTAAAAAGTCATAAAAGTCTTAGTGAAATATAAATTGGACTCGCCACCAGCAGCTCTCGCCACATGACCTGTGGTATGGGCCACATATTGGGATCCACTGATATACCCTGCTTGTAGCTAATGGATACAATCTTTTTGAATAGCATAGCCTTTAATTGCCCAAGTGCAGCACTGATTACACAGCAGACAGGTAAGGCACACTAGGCAACATAATGTGTGTACAGTGTGCAATGGGCCGTATGTGATTGTCACTGACTGCTCGCTGTCTCTCACCACTGCTGTGATTCAAATCCTAGCTTGGGCATGTGAGAAAGTTGCCAGTTGTGACTTCTGCTTAGGCAGTGGATTTTGCCAGAATTACAATAAAAAAGTAAATATATACAATAAGGAGATGGAGGGAAATATAATCTTAAAAAAGGAAAATTGGGTGCACAAACAAAGTGAGAGGAAATAAATTCATAGGATACAGAGATATATACAATACAAAAAGGGATATAGTGGAATGTAAACGATCATGCAAAGCAATACCAAAAATCCAAAGAAAAAAGAAAAGTAAAAGGAGAGAGAAATATACAGAGCTGAAGTTTTAATATAGGCTTGAAACAGTTGAAAGGAATTCTTAATGTCGCGACAGGACTTTAAGGGATTACGGAATCAACTCAAAAAATTCAAATAAACAATAAAAATTGCTCTGCTAATTAAATATGATCACCCCCCCCCCTATCAAAATATGGGACTTCAAATTGATTTGTTGCAAAGAGAGAGAGAGAGAGAGAGAGAGAGAGAGAGAGAGAGAGAGAGAGAGAGAGAGAGAGAGAGAGAGATCAGTAAAGCAATAAAAAAAATGCTTCATAAATCAGGTAGCTCAAGCCAAGTGGAGAGAGATGACAAAAAGTAAATACAGAAGAAAGAAATTGCAAATTATGATAAAATGAACAAATCAGACTTCTAAATAGAATACAAAAATGGAAAAAAAATACAATTATTATGGGCAGAAAAAGCAAAGTAATGAGGTAAAGATATGATACACATACAATATATACACAATAAGCAATATATAGTATATCTCCCCAATTCTTTGAAAAATTGAGGTATTAGATGCCAAAAATTCAAAGAAAATAACCACCATCTTCACACCCCTGGCAAAAGGTCCACAGGGGCAGTTTAGATCGGCATCGCGTATGTGCCTCGGAGTCGGCATTTTAAAATTCCAAAACTGGAACAGGAATATCTGCCCCAACCCAAACCCAAACTTATGATGTGCATGTGCGGATTTCTTAAATTTAAGTATGTTCAAATTATCATTTGAATCTTAACACCAGAGGAATAAAAGATTCTTAGTATTCATCACCTGAATTCTTGAATTTCTTTATATTACCCCATAATTCCTATATAACAGCAAAAAAGAATGCAGTGGAGCAAAGGAGAATACAGAGATAATGGGTTAAAGAATGATGCAGTAGATTTTTGCAACATTGTATTGTTTTATAGATCCAGTTGTATCATATTGTATGAAATACATTGTTGCTGTAATTGTATCATTTCAAATGTAGACAGTTGTCATTGCTCTTCTGTCCTTCGTACCCACCCAAGACTTTTTCCCAAATTTAAAAGTGCTCATAAATGCCCCCAATGGGCAAATAAATGCTCCCAGTCCCCCAAGCCCACCCCGCCCAAAGATCCACACACAGTGGGATCAGAGACAGAGAGATATACAGAGATAATGGGTTAAAGAATGAAGCAGTAGATTTTTGCAACATTGTATTATTTTATAGATCCAGTTGTATCATATCATATGAAATACATTGTTGCAGCAATTGTATCATTATGCAGACAGTCATCGCTCTTCCATCCTCTTTACACACCCGGGACTTTTTTCCTTATAAAAAATCAAATATGCCACCGATAGGCAAATAAATGTTCAAACAGCCCCCTTCCAACCCTCGCCCAAAGATCCACAGCAGCAGTTGGGACCGGCGAGGCGCAGTCACTGAGCCTATTCCAAAAAAACACCTCCAAAAGTCGGTATTTATATAATGATGATAAAGGTGCTTTTTTGGCCAGAAATCAGTGCTTTAGGGGTATTTTTCAATTTTTATAACAAGCGTATGGGCCCCCCCCCCCCCCCCCCTAAATACTTGGTTGCCCCCTGGGCCTGAATCCTCTATTAAAATCACCAAGATGAAGATTTAAGTATACATTATGAGGCTACTGGCAATATAACAAAGTAAAAGCTGTTTTATTTGAAGGATCTATTTGTTTAATTTGAGTAACCATAGTTGTGCCGAAGAAAATTGGTGGCAAGCCTGCTTACCAGATTGATATATGATGTAGGTATCTGGTCTCCTCCTGGCTGTTATTTTTATTATGGTCTTCACTGTGGGGCTGAGGACAATGCAAGGTGATCTCTTTAACTCATTGATGCCTAGGAGAACCTTGACGAATTGCTGTCTGGATGTTTAATACTTTTGGCAATAACTTGCAAATTCAAGATTATACACAAGATTTGAAGAAGAGTTGTTGAAATATTTCCCAACTTCCTTTCTGTCAACTCTCCTGATATGAGCAGTACTCTCCTAAAATAAGAACCAGAATTAGCCGTCTCCTTTTACAGCCCTATCCCTTATCAATTAACAGATAGATGTGGGGAATCGTCTGATATTGGGTCGGTGAATGTTGACAGGTATGCAAATTTGTTTTCACCTTTAAGATTTCACCCAAATTGGCTGTAGAGGAAACGAATGGGTTCCTATTGGAAAAGGTGCATATGTCAGACTTGGATGCTGGATCCGCCTCTGTCATGCCTGTGTCATCCCAAATCACCTTCACTATTCTGATGATATCTCAGTGATCACAGCTAATATCATCATTGTGGTCTTCTTGTATAACCCTAATTACTATGAAAAATGGAAGAAATGAAATTAACATACCTCATAATTGCACTTCAGAGTATTTTGAAATGGATTCACCTCCAGACAGCTAATTAAATGTAGGAAAAGCGAGACGTGTGTTAACAGAAGATGCCACAAAAACAGTGATGCAGTCATTGGTGATGTCTCGCTTGGATTACTACAATGCTCTCCTAATTGGAATACAACATGATTTGATTGCAAAGCTGCAGCGACTACAAAACAGTGCTGCAAGGATAGTATCGAGAACCGGGAAGTATGAACATATCACACCTGTTCTCATGAAGCTTCACTGGCTACCAATCAAATTCCGCATCCAATTTAAGGTCCTACTGCTGGTATACAAGGCGCTAGTGTATGTATGTTTATTGACTGTAATTGGTTTATTACAAAATCATTCTTGTACAAAATATATGAAAATAGAGAAATAAGTAATAAAGTCAGTATTTGTCTTTAAAACAAATCAATTGTCAGCAATTATTTTGCCCTATTAGACAAACGAATTGTCTTAAAAACAAATATGACAAAAATAAATCTATTCATATATTACTCTCATGGCAGTTCTAACATTTTACTGATTTATTCTCTATTCAAACCAAAGGCTAAAAAATGAATCTACTTTATGCCTACCTGCATCTTTTATCATTAGTCTTATAGACAATCCATGATTTTTTCTCTTCAATTCATTGAAGGGAAACGGATCATTGTCTTCAAAAACTTCAACGTGTCTTGCAACAGCTTAGCCTGTCAACCGTGAACTTCTTTATATCCGTCTGTGTAGGATATAAATTTATCATCATCATCATCATTATTATTATCATTATTATTACTACTATTATCATTATCATTATTATTATTATTATCATTGTTATTATTACTAGTAGTAGTAGTAGTAGTAGTAGTAGTAGTAGTAGTAGTAGTAGTAAAAGTAGAGGTGATAGTAGCTACATGTAGACTGGCTTTTGCAGTAGTAACAATAGTAGAAGAGTAAGTAGAAGTGGTAGTAGTAGCTGTAGGCGCAGGCATTGCTTTAATATAAGTACCTGTGCTTGGTGCAGTCATAGCCATGGCGTGACCGTGTCTCTGGTAGTATAGGTGTTAAGTGGTGCAGGGTGGCTTGCATTGATTGTACGTGAGTAGGAGTAGTAGTAGTAGTGGTGGTAGTAGTAGTAGTAGTAGTAGTAGTAGCCATAGGCATTGCTGTAAGTACCTGTGCTTGGTGCAGTCATAGCCAAGGCGTGACCGTGTCTCTGGTAGTACAGGTGTTAAGTGGTGCAGGGTGGCTTGCATTGATTGTACGTGAGTAGTAGTAGTAGTAGTAGTAGTAGTAGTAGCCATAGGCATTGCTGTACGTACCTGTGCTTGGTGCAGTCAGAGCCATGGCGTGACCGTGTCTCTGGTAGTACAGGTGCTAAGTGGTGCAGGGTGGCTTGCATTGATTGAACGTGAGTAGTAGTAGTAGTAGTAGTAGTAGTAACCACAGGCATTGCTGTAAGTACCTGTGCGTAGTGCAGTCAGAGCCATGGCGTGACCGTGTCTGTGGTAGTATAGGTGTTAAGTGGTGCAGGGTGGCTTGAATTGATTGTACGTGAGTAGTAGTAGTAGTAGTAGTAGTAGTAGTAGTAGTAGTAGTAGTAGTAGTATCAGTAGTAGTAGTAGTAACCACAGGCATTGCTGTAAGTACCTGTGCTTGGTGCAGTCAGAGCCATGGCGTGACCGTGTCTGTGGTAGTATAGGTGTTAAGTGGTGCAGGGTGGCTTGCATCGATTGTACGTGACGCCTACACTGTGGCTGGCACACGTGCTAATCCATACTAACGAGGAGCAGGACAGTGAGAACAGGGAAGGCCTAGACTACAATAACATGCACTTCTTTTCCGCTTATCTAGATATGTATATATATACATATATATATATATATATATATATATATATATATATATATATATATATATATATATATATATATTTATATATATATATATATATATATATATATATATATATATATATATATATATATATATATATATATATATATATATATAATTATATATATATATATAATATATATATATATATATATATATATATATATATATATATATATATATATATATATATATATATATATATATATATATATATATAAATATATATATATATAGTGTGTCATCCGTTCCTTTCAGAGTGAGTGAGTGAGTGAGAGAGAGAGAGAGAGAGAGAGAGAGAGAGAGAGAGAGAGTGCTAATCCATCCTAACGAGGAGCAAAACAATGAGAACAGGGAAGGCCTAGACTATACAATAACACGCAACTCTTATCAGCTTAAAACCATCTTTTGCTGCCGATGTAACCGCACACACACACACACACACACACACACCATGGATGGACCACTTAACACTTCCAAGGCTGCTTTCTTCAAAAGCACAAGGACGCAAGGATTTTTGAAAACCATCTAAATCCTGTCATGTTGGTGTTCATTATATAGCTATCAGTGAGTGTTCTCAGATTAATACCCATGTGTCAGGGTTTCAGTCATTATCAGGTTTTTTTGCATCATTTTGAATTGGTCAAATTATCAACAGCAGCATAAGAGTCCATAGAATTGGCGCACAGTTAAAGTATAATCTCAACCTTGTCGGAGTACCCAATAAATTGGGGTTGACAAGTATACCGGAAGAAGAAGAAGGGAGCAGTTCTCCATATTTCAGGTTAACATGCTAACAGTAGTAGGACAAAATAACATTGGTCTTAAATGCCAACGGTTGGCGTCAACGCCTTTGAGCATGTTTATATGGAAAATACGGAGAATAAGGAGAATACCCAAAATTGGAAGTTACAAAATCTTTGCGCGTCCAACTTTTCAAGAATGACCATGGCATACTCAGATTACAACAGTGAACATGTATTTATTATCCTAATGCAATATTCTGCAGATTATATAAAGGTGAAAAAAACACAATTATATCCTTGAAGTTGGCATTTTTAGAAATTCCTCTGTTTTGTGTGTCCTGAGGGGTGATTTTTAAGTGTTTGGGTGTCCCAACGACGTCCGACATCCTGCTTGATAAGACTATGGTAGGCGGGGTCATCCTGTGGGTACTCCAGTCTCCTCCAACATCATCAACGGGCTCGTCATTGATATAATAGCTCTAACTCATTAATGCTCAAAGCGGCGAAACGCAGTCTGACAATTGTGGTGAAATCTTTAAGGCTACGACATACTGTATAGGCATACT
Source organism: Maea johnstoni (assembly GCA_963942565.1). Lineage (NCBI taxonomy): Eukaryota > Metazoa > Annelida > Polychaeta > Spionida > Magelonidae > Maea > Maea johnstoni. The sequence continues at coordinate 39,132,830 of OZ012695.1, read as the reverse complement.
TACAGGCACTTAATTTTCTCTATTTTAGCGCTCCGCATGATAGTGCCAAAATAACATCCTTCAAATAAATATTTATATAGCAATAAATGTTTATGTGAGTGCTCGAATGCGCGAATTTTGAATAGCACAAATACCCTCCAGCAGGGCTGTAAAGCGAGAATTTTAGCACTCCAAATTGAAGCCGTATACAGTATTTGAGAAACTATATGACGATAGATGAGAAATGTTGATGAGAACATTACCAACACATCTCCTTTAAATATAGTATAATATCATTCTTAATATCCAAGCTATTGTTAAAAGTATCAAAGTTCTAAACGACAACATCAAGAGCAATTCTTAAACATTAATGGGTCAACATGGGGAAAACAAAACAGTGATGATAAGAGAAAATATAAATAATACCGTTTGCACTTAGATTTTCCATCTTGGGTACTTAATCCTAATGCTGCTGGTGGCTAATTTGGCCAAAACAAATTGATTTAAAAAAAATGAAAAATGACTGAAACCTTTGCATATGGCTACTGATCTGATAGAACCAAGCGAGCTATTCAATAAATACCAACATGGCAGGGTTAAGATGATTTTCAAAATTTTCTATGTCCTTGTGCTTTGCATGAAAGTAGCCTCAGCATTGGACGGGTTATGTATCTATGCGTGTATCAAGCAGGAGATACATGATGACGTCATACTACCCGTCTCCTGTACGGAACTTCGTGATGGTGAATATGGTATAAGTGATTATCGTTAGAGCGGCTCAGCAGCAGTACCTACATATAGAGTTGGCCTGACAAGAGGCTTACCTGTAATCTGTGGACACACCTTACCTGTGGACGCGCCTGGTCGACAGGACCACTCAGGTGACAACAACAACCATGTATCTTGCTAAGGTATGGTACTATGATACATTGTATGTTTGTTTTTTAGGAGGATGGGGGATGATTGCATCTTTGTAAGGCAGTTCAAATTTGCATGACATTCAAGTGGTCAAGTGGTAGGGAACAGGACTTGATATATACACACACATATACACATACACACACACACGCACACACACACACACACATTTACATATATATATATATATAAATATATATATATATATATATATATATATATATATATATATATATATATATATATGTATGTATGTATATGTATATATAAATATATATATATATATATAAATATATATATATATATATATATATATATATATATATATATATATATATATATATATATATATATATATATATGTATATATATATATATGAACATTTAGATTGACAAACAACAGGAAATGACAACTCTGGGTGTCCGGTCATCGTTTACCTGCTCCTTTATTTAATTGGTCAACTTCTTTTAAGTTCACGTTGTACTTCGTTCTATTTGTTTATTATTTGCGAATAGGAGTACATTATATAGTAGTAGGAACAGCTAAACGTCAAACAAAACAGTCAATTCATGTGATGTGATTTAAAGACTATTTTACAACTTATTTTGCAAATGCCAGTTTGGAAGAAATTGAACACCCTAGTCACAGAATACCTTCATGCGCACCTGATTCCACCATGTGAATAATATATGAATATATTTATTTTGTCATATCTGTTTCTAAAAAACAATTCATTTGTCTTTTTAACGTTTCAAAATATTTTATTCAAATTTATAGCATTGTATGTTTTTGACTGGACATATAGCAACCAAAATCATACTAGATACAACCATTTTACCAGTAAACTAGAAGTAACTTAACGTACGTATAGGTTATAGTCACATGGTGAGCAAAAATAGATAGATAATTATATATTAAAGATGCAGTCTATTTGAGCGTTAGATTTATAACGTAAGCAAAAACATTAAAATCACAAAACGAGCTTACATCCTATTTACACTTTCCCTACCTCTTTATGATACTTCAAATCATCTCCACATGTTATCCAATCAACTTATATATACTAACTACCTCTCCCATACATTTACACATCTGTAGCTTAAAAAGACTACTTCAAACTTCATTTTCTTCCATTTAATGTCTCAGCGTCAATGACAATATCTAGAAATACTACATTTGTTAAGCAATTCTGGTACGTACAATTCTGGTACAAAATAGAATTGCTAAATATGTTGAGCAATTTTAGTAATACCAAAATTGTACAATTCTGGTTCATACCAGAATTGTACATTTTTCTTTGTATTGATCTATAGCACGTGGTTAAGTCACAATATTTATTTCAAATTGTATCTAGTCGGACCTGTTTGCTTATAGTGCTCTGAGATTAGCCCTAACATTAAGACTATAAACAAACCCCTGCAATGAAATGCACGCATGGGAACCCTCATTGAGGAGGATCATTTTCTGATTAACAATAACATAAGGATTATTAACATATCATTGGCTTGTTATGATACTGCATGTATTCATCTCACTTTGCCGTTTTAAAATGGCACAGTCAATGGAGTGTTTATACACATATTGAAAGCGTTTAAGTAAGAAGTGAATGTGAATCATAATCCTCAAAGCGTAACAATGCCGCAGGATCCTTAACCCTTCCAATGCTAAGACTACCTTTGTCCGAAGCACACATATGCAAAGATGCTTGAGAATCCTCTAAACCCTGCCATGCTGGTATTCATTGGATAGCCCTCACCGAGTACTCTCAGATGAGTACCCATTTACCAGGGTTTCAATCATTTTCAGGTGTTTTGCATCATTTTGTATTGGCCAAATTAGCAACCAGCAGCATAAGGGTTAAGTTTAATATAGAAGTGGCAGGTACTCTCACGAAAATATTTCCCTACATAACAAGGTGGCGTATTTTCTATATTAAACACAAACGCAGCATGCTATGTTACCCTCCTGGATCCGCCGTTGCTTATTGGTTAAAATGACTGGCTCCTAGGCGGGAGGTCGCCGGTTCGAGTCTGCGATGGATTCTCACTAGCGGTTTGGCATGGTCGCTATATACAAAGGTGCGGCATTATACACATACTGTAAAGTTTGAAATATTGGCGAGATTAAATTTAGCGAATTGATCTATTTTTCCACAATAGCGAATCGTAATATTCGCGTGTGAACCATATAGAAAAACGCCATCTGCCGACATATATTCAAACTAATTTTTGGAATATTCAGATCGGCAAATTTACCCCTTAAATGGACAAACCAAACATCTGCCCCGTTCTCAAAGCTAAGGGCTAGAACACAATGCAAATATATCTTGAAAGCATGACGTGCTCAACAATATAGGGAATCATGAAACGGCACCATGACAACGGGTGCTAATACGTCGTCTCCTTGACAGCGGGTGCTAATACGTCGAATGGCGACCGCTGTCAAGGAACCTAGAGAGACACAGGTTGCCAACAGCTTTGACACATGGCTCTCATCCAATGGGATGAGAGTATCCTCACGTGATGTATAATAATGTAGAGTACTGTCCATGGTGTTTGTTTGGTTTGGTCGCTATACACAAATGTGCGGCATTGTAGAGTACTGACTATGCTGTATCTGCAATGGCAAGACGTCAACCCATGTAAACTATTCGTAAAGAGAAGGGAATTTCTTCCCGGTTCCGGGTTTCCATCTCGTTGCGATATAACCTAAGCTGCTGAAAGCGAAGTAAAAAAACAATTCCTTCCCTTCCCCTCTCTGTCGCCAGGAATATATGATTAGCTTAGACATGGGAGATACGTATACTGGCTGAGACGAAGGGGGTGAACATCCTGCATTGTGTCAGCCCTCATATAGTATGGGCACCAGTGTCTCACCTCCTTTATCACACCCGATTAGGGGCGGACCATTTTTATTTATTTTTAACAAGAAAATATACACATACAATCAAGAAAAAAACAGGCATATCAAATACAAACATATAAACATGAGCTGTTTGTATGTATGTATCTTTATAGACTGTAACCGCTTGTTACAAAATAGTACTAATACATAATATATTTTCATGAACATAAATTCGAAAATTTTAACTCTAAATAATGCAAATCAAGAAAGCAGCTTAAATGATAGCCAATACGAATAACATAAGGACGTTCTGGCTCCTATAGCAAAAGAAAATGGGAACTTAGGAATTGAACATAAAAAGAAGTGAATCAAAATAAGATTTTAACAAGTAAAATATACACATACAATCAAGAAAAAACAGGCATATCAAATACAAACATATAAACATGAGCTGTGATCTATACCAATGACTTATGTGACATACTCAGAAATGAACTATTTAGACCATAAAGTTACAATGTTTCGGCGAGAAAAGTATGATACCCTTTTAATTTCTAGCCACTGGTTTGTCAGATTCAACCAACTATCTTCAATTCATTGTAAATTAATTTCTATTTTGAGAGAAATTTACAAATTTTAATTCTATTTTTGCTATGTATCAAAAAAATAGTATGCAACTGAAGAACAAGCACAACTCACGCGCAAGATAAAGTTCCGAGTTGTCATATCTATAGGAACAGGTTTGTAAAATAAGAAAACCTATGCCACCTGCCGGTGCGCCCAATCATTAGCACAATACATCTGAAATCATCAAATCATATCAAATTTACTGGCCGGCTGGCCAGGCATCCGAGTGGGCACACGGTCGTTTACAATGCACGGTCTGCTCGAACATCTATTGGATTAATTAAATGTCTTTACTGTACAACTCTGGCTATTGGCAAAAACCTTTTCCTTTATGCTTGATCAGTTGCGCCTGAGACATCTTTATGTCGATCTAATACGCCCTCTAGCTACCCAACGCGGTATTTAAGTGGGTTCATACATTGTAAACCCCGATCTGTTTTGCTGGTGTTCACTCTCACTTGATTCCAAAAATAGTCATATTCTAGTATTAATAAGGAATAAAAGTGAAAAAATAAATGTGCTGAATACGAAAAAAATTGTATGTGCAGGTTTCAAATTCGCAGAATCTATATAAAACGAATATATAAATACTGTGTAGCTCTCGCAAGTGAAACAAAACATGCATAAATGAGCTTTTCCGGAGAGCAAATGATCTATGAAAAATGAAATGGATGCGGACAGTAATTTCGTATGCCGTTAGCCTTACCTTAAGATACAAAGACTAAAAATCTAAGCTCCTACACAAATTACCTGGTTTCTTCGGGGACCTCGATCAGAATATACTTGCTCCTGTGTTGACCTTCTTTTTCATCAACGTGTCGTTATTTTAAAAATATCAAAATACGCATGCTCTCACAGATGACATATTGGTATATACTCTGTGTGATGGGTCAATTTTCAAACGCTTGGCTTTAATCAATACATTTTACATCAAGATATGCCAAATAGTGAAGAGAATCAGTACTAGAAAAAACAAATGACAAAGGTTAGTTATTTGTGGCTGCTAATGTCTCAGTTCTAAGGAGATTGATTGTAAAGATTGACAAAAAGGCATATATATATATATATATATATATATATATATATATATATATATATATATATATATATATATATATATATACACACACACACACACATATATATATATATATATATATATATATATATATATATATATATATATATATATATATATATATATATATATATATATATATATATATATATATATATATATGTATGTCTTTTTATGGGAATGTGGTCACAAAGAAGTAGAGGCAAAACCTATTGGACTTGTTTGAGAGAGAGAGAGAGAGAGAGAGAGAGAGGAGAGAGAGAGAGAGAGAGAGAGAGAGAGAGAGAGAGAGAGAGAGAGAGAGAGCACTGCTTTAATATTGTTACGTTACTTTTTGTGTTATCAATATATTGTAACCAATTTGCCATCAGGAATGAGAACGTCGTCAAACTACTTACAATTGAACCCAACAGCAAAAACAACGTTCTGTCAAATACTTCTCGAAAACTACTTTTTGTCAAGATATTTCCATGTGCTTTCTCGCATTATCCTGGTCCTCAGGTTAGAACTAAACCTGGAGTGAAATCAACTCGAGACCAAGGAAAGAGCCAGAAAACACAGACTTGTAACAAGTCTATTCTCGCGTGGGCTCAAGGTGTCACCTGAGATGAAGAAAAGAATGGATATGTAGCGAGAGATCAGTTACTATATGCGCTATAATGAAGGGCTGGACACAACAGGGGTTTCTGATCTGGCATCAGGGTGAGGTCACGAGGGAACAAGGACCAATCGGGGCTCTCGTATCATTTACATTTCAAAGAAACCTGTGCGTCAGAATAATCTGAGCATGCGCAGGGCTATCGGTTGAGGCTAGCCTGTTCAGGTTGACCGGCTTCATATCCACTTGTTTTTACTTATCATAGGTGTAACAGAGCGTAGGTTGTTGTTTGCCTGCATGTAAGAGGTACTTTCCCGTGGACGCCGCGGGGACTTCCTGCAGACATGATACCATAATAAGGAGGAGGAAAACCTAAAGGAAGACGTCGCTTGGGAGACCATCTCAATTTCCTTCTTTTAATGAGAACTAGGTAGTGGTGAAATTACTGACTGTAACACACAGACACACACACACACACATCGGTACGATAATCAAAACAGGCGCTCCACAATGTAGTTCAACAATATTGAATCTAACTGCGCAGATGATGTTGTTACTGCTGATGTCTATTCTATGCAGGTCATATGATAACAGAAATTGGAAAATAGGTAAGGTATATGTCTGAACTCTACACAATGGTACAGTTCTGTGGACACCGCATTGTCTTTATAGTCAGGTGCAAAGCTGTGTTGATCTTCACTTTCCTTCAATGAATAAAACTCCCATTACCCCCTGCATTCAGTCTAGTTCGTATTCACTTTATTTTTGTTTCTTTTCGATTTTTCCTTGTACCTTGTTTGTATGTTTTTTTAACCTGATACAGTCAATAAACACATATACATACATTTATTGATGAATTAGTAAACTAATTGCAAATGATCGAAAAAAATCCAGCTTGATAAGTATTTTCATTTTTGTCGTCATTTATTCCCCCATATAACTGCTTTATAATATAGGAGTAAAAGGGGTTTGCGCTTACGATGTTAGTAACTGATTCAAACTATTTACGCCTTTTTCACTCACAAGGATTAAGATGCAGACATGTTGACATGGACTTACACATAACTTGATGCAGATACGAAAAGATACGGGAAGAGAAATATCTCTAGCAATATCTTCATCAGTACATTTAATGGTCTTTTTGGGATTTGCCAAAATGATCATGCGCAATATTTTACATCAAGCACTATTTATTCATAATCGAGGAAAGGATGACAAATGTCGGTTCACGCTCGTCTAAGAAACCTGGAGTAATTAAAACACGTCATTCATCCTACTAAGGTCTACTGTGTAATTGGGATAATAAGGGATAAGGAAATACATGTAAATGCACTTTGCTCAAGGAGTTAGAAGAATAGCATAATGTTGTCTCTAGTGCGATTACCCCATTCGTTGCCGTAGTGGCCTACTACAAACCTCTTGATATTAATAATCGCGCCCATTTTTGTTCGTACATGTATGTATGTATGTATGCATATATGTATGTACGAATATATGTATATATATATATTTATGTATGTACCAACGTACGTTAGTATATATATATATATATATATATATATATATATATATATATATATATATATATATATATATATATGTATGTATGTATGTATGTATGTATGTATGTATGTATGTATGTATGTGTGTGTGAACGGTGCACATATGAAATAGTTATACGAATGTAAGGCCACATGTTTCTGTTTTAGGAACATTCTTTTCCCAAAATCAATGCGAGAGGGAGCTAAAAAAAGTTTTTTAAAGAGCGAAAAGCCGGTTATACAAGCTTAGGCTAGCCATACTTTTTTTATTGTCAGAAACCCTTGTATACATTCTGCATCAATAACGCAAAGCAAACACAAACCTTAATAGAACAGACGGATTTGTAGAAGATAATACAGCAATGCATATTCTAAATGAACTTATGGAGGGTTCTGACAATTATCGTTAGAAAATATGGGAGAATAAGGAACATCATGGAAAACCAAAGCCAAAAAAGAGAAACGTCACTTTCCCGTCATTTAAGTAAGCGTTCTCCCCATAAAATGGTATCCATTTCTCTGTAGTCCGTTACGTGTTTACAATTCCATACCCTATAGGGCTAGGTTTATTATTTTGTATTTACCCTAGTGTATTAGCTATCAATGTTTTCGTTTATAACTAGTCTTGGATCTTTCGGTTCCGTATGTTATTATGGTTCCTCCTTTATCCAAAGTGGCACTAAATTTGCAAAATTCACATCTAAAATACCACTTCAAAAATACCTCTCATTTAGAATTCCATTAAACCTTGCAATTAGGCTTTCATTGTCAGGTTCCCTTTCAACATCCAAATAAAAAAGGGGAGTCAGCAGTCATGCCGTCGATATAAGTGGCACCAAAGTGGCACATCCGTTTGCAAATGACATTGTTTGCCATATGGCGCCACCTTCATGGACGGCATGACGGGTGAACCCGTTTTTTATTTTGGATTTTAAATTTTCAAAGGAGAACTGACAATGATTGCTTATACAAAGGTTAATGGATTTCTAAAAGTGGAGTATATTTTAAATGGATTTTAAGTTTTAGATGCCACTGTCACCTTGTGGAATACCGTACCATGCCTTTATTTAACGTATTGCTCTATGATTGTATTTGCAGGTTATTGGTGTGATCACTGCCTTCTACATCAGCTTTCAGCTGATAGCTGCCTCAAGTGACCAGAACCACGTGACATCCCAACAACAAAATGGCCGCTCCATCACAGAGGAAGATGCTTGTCAAAACCAGCGTCCCTTCATCCGGGGCCTTTGCAAGCGCTGTGGAGATCTGTCTGCGCATGACGCTGTGGAAGCACGTGATTGTTGCCGAAGTCCGAGTATTTTCGCTACTTGCCATTCGTGCCTCAGCAATCCTTTCATGTGCCGCAGTATTGAGCTACCCGAGGGCCACCCTAGTGAGGGCGACTTCTCCCCATTTCTGGACGCAGACGAATCTGCACCGGAGGAACTGGGACATGCGCACCAAAGCACTTCCGCCGGAAACGACTGCACAGCCCATTTGCAACATGAACAAATTCTGCCTCCAACCGAAGCACCTTCACATAGACGCCCCATGATCTACAAGGGATGGAAGAGAGGTTTGGCCAATGAAAGAGATTCGCCATTTTATCTTTACAAACGATATGGGTATCTTGGTCTGGGGAGAATATATGATGCCAAGAGTTACAGGAAGAGGAATGGAAATGACAAGAAGAGTGCAAAGAAGGGCAATGGAAAGTCAGAAAATCTGAAACGTTCCTATGAGTGGGATGCACCGTCAACACATTGGCTTCAGAAAAAGAAAGTCAATCCCTTAACAAAACAACGTCGACCAGTCAACACAGGGACTGGCGATGCAAAGAATCATTTCACTTCTGATGAAAATCATCCGCCAAAGAAGGGTGCCAATACTCAAACCTACAGGGTAGGTAAGGACCTTTCATCCAAACGCTATGGTCACCTATTCACTTCATTCGGTAAGCGGGCTTTATTTCTGCCTTTACGGTCAAGCCAAAGTTTGACCACTCTCACAGGAAACCATCACAAAGGAGGAAGAGTGAAAAGGGCGGCAGCGTGGAAACCACCCAGGGTTATCTTTGGCTACTATCCTCGAGAACAAGTCGAGACTGGTCAAGACGATATGGAACAAATCTCAATAAATGGCCCATCAAATTACATTCAGGAAAACGAAATTGAAAAAAGCGAGCAAAAACGAAATGCAGTTCTCGGGGCAAGTTCTTCCTCTATGAATAAGAGACAGAAATATAAACATCCACTAAAAGACATTTGGTCAAGGGTGTATTTTGGCATGAAACCCGGCCTTTGGTACCACACACAGCTAGTAAATAAGGTTCCGAGGTGGACATCGCGTGTATCTGACGTGAAAAGGGAAGCAATCGCGCCTGCGCAGTCATTCCATAATGGCGGAAATAAGAAGAGCGCTATCACCAAGGAAACTGTCAAGAGAGATGTTATTGGCCAATCACGTGACCAGCCTGGTGACGATGATGCACACAAACAAAATACTGTTGATTTACCCCAATTTTCAAACATATTCCAAGAAAATGGGAGCAATCAATTTGAGAACGAGGCTGGATCCGAGAGTTCTGACGCCAGTAGCATAGTCTCGCAGTTACAGGCCGAGAATCCGGGAGATTTACTGGCTGACTCGCACGTGCCCATGAAAACGAATCACGAAGGTGTCATTGAGAATGATGCCCTGAAGAGAATCCTCCACAACGACTTCACTTGAGCATGCCCGCAGATAATCCTGAACAACGTTTGGAATTTCGTTCAAGAAAGATAGTGTCTTTGTAATTTCGAAAGCGAGTACAGCTCTTCAGATAGTGTAACGTTTGGAAAATTTTTGAAAAATACTATCGTGAAGAATAACGCGTTTTAAACATGAACTCAAAAGTGGAAAAGGTACTCCCTTGCCTCTTAAAACGAAACAGGAATGACGAAAAATGTTTTCCGGTCAAGAGAAATAGTGTCTTCATAACCTCAATATGTCATCTTCAGACATTATAACGTTTGGTGAAAACTCTTGAAATAGAAAGTGTACACAACATGAACATGGAAGCACTTGCATGCATTCAAGGAAGATAGTGTCTATGATTTGGAAAATAGTTGAGCAAGCTTGATTTCTGTTATTGTAACCTTTGATAAAAAGTATCTTTTTAAAACTTGAAATTGGAAGAGGTACCTACCTATTTTATCAAATATTATGATGGCTTCAGCGAAGAAAATCTTTGAAAGACTTGCCAGCATTAAAATGTGTATTTTGAACAACTCTAAGTCACAGTTTTGATGGAATGACATATATCATCCGTTAAATGACACTTTGGACAGATTTGCCAATTGTCTGCCAATGCAATATGTTCCACACGTGTAGTAATAGTAATAATCTTAGTTTATTTATTTGTGTTCGTACTAGTGGCACTAGGGTGGGATAAGCTGTCGCATTATGGATTAGGTGCATGGAAAGGATGTGCTACATGCTATGGATGGATTTGCTGCAAATTGAAATATATATATATATATATATATATATATATATATATATATATATATATATATATATATATACATATATATATATATATATATATATATATATATAGTGTTAATATATTTATTTCATTTATGTTATTAGTTTGTTTACAAGTATGTACTTTTGTAAAAGTATCCTTGCAGCATATGAAGCTTACTATACTTATAATAACTTAAATACTAAAATACAGATATTTGATTCATGTACCAGTCGACCGGTCGCCTGCCAGCAACTGGTAGACACTAGAAAAGTTGCCCTGGCATGCCCGGCGAGATAAACATTGATGATGCTTATGAATGCAATATTTAGCCGTGCCATCACGGGCATGTATTCTTTTCTATGCCTAAGTATCCGAGTGGCAATCGGACATATGGTCGTAAAAATTGCCCAGTTTGACCGCAAATTTAAAGCATAGATTAAATATTGTTACTGTATATTACGCTCGCCTAGCGGGGAAAGCCATGCAGCTGAATGACGTCATTGAAGTAGACCCAGTTTACTGTCATCGTAGTGTAACTGTTGCCAGTACTTATTTTTGCTGGGAATAAAAAAGCTTACCTTCAAGAGATCCTTGGTATTTCCGCTTGTCATATTAGCATGGCCAATACGCTACATTCTCCCAAAGAAAGTCCAGGGATTGAAAGTTGGAGGGCTGCCTAACAAATTAGATATACCAGAGACAAGTGACTCTAATCTACTATACCTGCCTATTATACAAATATGACATCCGTGTGGGGTTTCCACCAGGAATAACTTCCCAGAGAGAGGATTGTCGCTCGAGGGCGTTTTATTATACCGAACAAATACAAAATACAAAAGGGGGAAAAATAACTACAAACACCAGAGATTTTGGCGGGTTCAAAAGGTTAACAAAATTCACATTGTTGAGTTTGTAGGATGTACTTAACATGCATTTTCAGAATCAAACTGACGCTCAAATGCCAATTTACGTTAAGTCCCTGCCGCACAGTACGGAGGATGTCAATGATAAATCTTTCGGTTGCAAATCGCAAGATATCGTTTGTGCAATTGTATATTTTTGCAGAGCAGGCTGTACGTTGTAATTGGGCTCAGGTGTCAATGACAGCAACTGTTCACGGGTGGTTTTGAACACGTTCAAGCCTGTCTACGATCACCTGCAACTGAAATGGTCGTGGAAAGGTTGCAAGACTGTTATGTAACTGTTGTACAATGATCTGCGACTGTTGAAATATGAATTGGAGTACACATTAGTCACACATTAACACACATTTATGGTATTTATAAATTACATATACGGTACCTTTATTGATCAAGAAAACCTCATTTGAGGTAAAACACTGTAAAATAGAAACTGTGTTTATATCGAGGTCAGCTCAAGCAGCTAAGTTAAAGAAAACTTATATTTGAAACACCAAGATCTCATGGATAAGATAACTATTGTTAGAAAGGGGACAACTAGGAGTTGTCTTATTTTGAGTGTGTCATCAGCATCACAGCCTTACGTGGTGAGAGATAACAAGCAGTCAGTGGCAGGCCCCCAATGGTGAGAGACAGCGAGCAGTCACATTAGGGCAGGCCCTCAGTGGCTTGAGAAAGCTAGAAAACAGTCCCAACGACACTAAATCCAGGCCCCACGAATATTTGCTCAGTCAGGGCTAATGTAAATGATTAACCTCAGATTAATATTTAATACCCTTGACGTCACAAAAGCTGTAGTATTTAGTCAAGCGAACCAAGACACGCCCGTCCTAGTACAAACATAAAGCATCTACCTTTCACGACACACCAGTGGGAAGGAATATCAGCAAGGGCGGTCACCTAATACAAACACAAGCGAGCTATTGTTTGGTCAGCCAGAGCTAATGTAAATGATACTCTTAACCTCAGAATTATATTTAATACCCTTGACGTCCCAAAGGTTGCACTATTTGGTCAAGCGGACGAAAGAACGTCCCTCCCAGTACAAACATTTATATAAATATATCACCTATCACGACAGATCAGTGGGAAGGAATATCAGCTAGGGCGGTCACCTAATACAAACACAGGCGCTATTGTTGATAACCACTCTTTGTAAAATTTAAATATTCAAAATATCAATGTAGATATACTTAGTAAAGCTGTGTATATTATGGGGGTAGCCCTGCACCACATACATATTAAGTGAATTGTCTTGTTATTCCACACACTCGTCTTTAGTGTAGGCCCTCAGTGGTGAGAGAGAGAGCAAGCAAACAGTCCCAACGACACTAAGGCCAGGCACCTCGAATATTTGGTAACTCAGAGCTATTGTTTGGTCAGGAAGACCTAATGTAAATGACCACTCTAAACCTCAGAATAATACCAAATACCCTCACAAAGGCTGCACTATTTGGTCAAGCGAACCAAGACACGTCCGCCCAGGACAAACACAAACCATCTACCTATCACGACAAACCTGTGGGAAGTAATATCAACTGGGCGGTCACCTAATGCTAACACAAGCGCTATTCGTGATAAGCACCTTTTGTGAAAATGTACACTAGTACTTATAGATACGCAAAATATCACTGTAGATATACTTAGGTCAGAATATAAACAGTCCGCTGAGAAGGGTTCTTTTGGGTCTTCTTTCATTTCAAGTTCCCGCGACCTGTAAATGGAGGCAGCTTTGCACCACATACAGTGAATTGTTTTTTCATACCATAAACTCGTCTCTAGTGTAGGGTGTTACTTGAATATATTTTCTTAAGCACATATATACATACATACATACATAAACATATACATGTATATATATATATATATATATATATATATATATATATATATATATATATATATATATATATATATATATATATATATATATACACATATATATATATATATATATATATATATATATATATATATATATATATATATATATATATATGTATATATAAATATATATATATATATATATATATATATATATATATATATATATATATATATATATATATATATATATATATATATATACATAAATACTCAGTATACATACATACATACACACGTCCATATGTACATACGTGTACACATATGTATGAACAATCAAACGTTCGATTTGTTTTATCTTTTAAGGCAAATTTCATTTATGATTTGATAATTGCTCTTTGGTGCTTTTATTTTAAAATATCTAATTTCGAAAGCAGTTTTTGAACGTCCTCACATTTCTATCAATTTTTAATAAATGTCCATGTTGAAAGGATGTGTTCACATTCGTCAACGTCTTCAAATATCATGCATTAGCAACTTTACCATTTTATGAGGCAACGATAAAAGAAAAAGCCGCGCCATATTAAGGATATAACTTCCTTAAAGTTTGTCATTTTCCATTTCTAATACGAGCAAGGGTAAAATGATATAAAACAGGAACAACTATTAATGCAGTGTTAATGCATGATTTATTAACAATAAGCATTTACAGTAAGCCATTTTCTACCTCCGGATATCCCTATCTTTTTTAATCACACGTGTATCTAATAGTGTTTTCTTCGGTACTATTTATAGTTTCGAAAGGCAAAGATAGGGTATCTTTTGAGACATCATATTCTGTAGATTCAAAAAAGGTTGTGTAGAGTAAATTTTGCGAATTTACAGAAAATCGATTTTTGCGGTTTTTAACTTTGCGAATTGGCCGCAACATGGAGTGCCAGCTATACACTTAAAGTGGCATCACTAATCATTGCGAATTTTAATTTTGCGTCCGAGGCTAAACGCGAAAAAACGTAAAAATTAAACTAACGCAATCTTTTCCGAATTTACAGTATATTTCGCTGTTAGTTGACAGGCATGAGGATCCTATCTATTCACTGGTCACTGCACTGTCGTCTTGACCTCTAGTATCCACGATGAGTAGTCTCCTAATCTCATCTGTAAATTGAAACAATTGGGAATATCACTACTTGAGTATCAAAACATAACTATCAATCATACAGCGTCAACAATGGTAGGATATCAGACCATTTGCAATATCAACGTGGATAGTAGTAGTAGTAGTAGTAGTAGTAGTAGTAGTAGTAGTAGTAGTAGTAGTAGTAGTAGTAGTAGTAGAAGTAGATGTAGTAGAAGTAGAAGTGGTAGTATTAGTTGTAGTAGTATTAATAGTAGTAGAAGCAGTACTACTACTACTACTACTACTACTACTACTACTACTACTACTACTACTACTACTACTACTATCTGTTTTTCTATTTACTAAGCTTATGTAAATCCAAAGTACACAACTTTCCACTCTTTCTCTCGACATAATGTGGAAGAGAAAATTGACAAAAAATAACGAGATTACAAATATCTAACCCCAGATTACAACCCGTCAGCCATTAAGATTAAATGACAAAACCCGATTTCACAACGTTAGCTCTCTTTTGGCACGAATGTTCAATGTAAAGTTTATACTAGTATGTAGGTTCTGTACCATGAACACTAAGGAAATCCCCATTTCCTCTGCACATAATAACATTCCACTCACCTAACCATTAAGATGATGCTAGGGATTTAGTTGAATCCTTTCAGGTTCTGGATGAGTCTTTCGATCAAATCTGCCTCGGCCCTCTTGGCGGCTGCAAGGAGAAGAAGGCTATTAAAGTTTTTCGTCTGGATTTATGTTACTTTTGATGATAACTTAGAAATTGAGAATGATTTAACAAAGTATCTGAAGGAAAGTTGTTGTTAGTGTTCTGATAAACAATTTTGCTTCAACTATGTTCCAAAAATGCTTTTCCTGGAAAGATCTCATCAAAACTGTCAGGCTGCATGTATTACCTGCAGGATAGGTAATACATGTATGCTAAGAAATCAATTGCCAACGTGTCCTCCAAGACGTGTACAAGTTAAGGTATAGTTTTAATCGAATTGTTATTATGATAGGTAGCACATTCAGAAAGGCAGGTAAAATCCTGTAGGACGAGTAGTTTTAACTATTTTGTCCTTAGCAAGGAATGTCTATGTCTATGAAAAACCGACATGTACCTAAACAGATAGAGATAACACATACCCGATCCAGAGTCCCCAGAGCCAGATCCGAAGTCTTCAGAGCCAGATCCATAATCACCAGAGTTAGATCCGTAGTCACTGGATCCATAGTCTCCAGAGCCTGATCCGTAGTCACCAGAGCCTGATCCATAGTCGCCAAGAGCCTGATCCGTAGTCGCCAGAGCCTGACCCATAGTCGCCAGAGCCTGATCCTTTGTCACCAGAGCCTGATCCTTTGTCACCAGAGCCTGATCCAGAGCTGCCAGAGCCTGATCCATAGTCGCCAGAGCCTGATCCTTTGTCACCAGAGCCTGATCCAGAGCTGCCAGAGCCTGATCCGTAGTCACCGAGAGCCTGATCCAGATCCGGAATCTTTGCCTCTCTTCAATAAAGCCGTTAAAGCATCCATAACTTCCCTCAGACTCATTCCAGAGTCACCAGAGCCGGATCCGAAGTCTCCAGAGCCAGATCCATAATCACCAGATCCAGATCCGTAGTCACTGGATCCATAGTCACCAGAGCC
Organism: Maea johnstoni; assembly: GCA_963942565.1. Taxonomy (NCBI): domain Eukaryota; kingdom Metazoa; phylum Annelida; class Polychaeta; order Spionida; family Magelonidae; genus Maea; species Maea johnstoni. The sequence goes on along the minus strand of OZ012695.1, from coordinate 39,116,207 downwards.
TGATCCGTAGTCGCCAGAGCCTGATCCGTAGTCACCAGAGCCTGATCCATAGTCACCAGAGCCTGATCCGTAGTCACCAGAGCCTGATCCATAGTCGCCAGAGCCTGATCCATAGTCGCCAGAGCCTGATCCGTAGTCACCAGAGCCTGATCCGTAGTCACCAGAGCCTGATCCATAGTCGCCAGAGCCTGATCCGTAGTCACCAGAGCCTGATCCATAGTCACCAGAGCCTGATCCGTAGTCACCAGAGCCGATCCATAGTCGCCAGAGCCTGATCCGGAGCTGCCAGAGCCTGATCCGTAGTCACCAGAGCCTGATCCTTTGTCGCCAGAGCCTGATCCAGAGCTGCCAGAGCCTGATCCATAGTCACCAGAGCCTGATCCGGAATCTTTGCCTCTCTTTCAATAAAGCAGTTAAAGCATCCATAACTTCCCTCAGACTCATTCCAGAGTCACCAGAGCCTGAACCGGAGCTGCCAGAGCCTGATCCATAGTCGCCAGAGCCTGATCCGGAGCTGCCAGAGCCTGATCCGGAGCTGCCAGAGCCATATTGCCTTTTCACATCTTCGCCAGAGCCTGATCCATAGTCGCCAGAGCCTGATCCATAGTCGCCAGAGCCTGATCCGGAGCTGCCAGAGCCATATTGCCTTTTCACATCTTCGCCAGAGCCTGATCCATAGTCGCCAGAGCCTGATCCAGAGCTGCCAGAGCCTGATCCATAGTCGCCAGAGCCTGATCCGGAGCTGCCAGAGCCTGATCCATAGTCGCCAGAGCCTGATCCGGAGCTGCCAGAGCCATATTGCCTTTCTTCACATCTTCGCCAGAGCCTGATCCATAGTCGCCAGAGCCTGATCCATAGTCGCCAGAGCCTGATCCAGAGCTGCCAGAGCCTGATCCATAGTCGCCAGAGCCTGATCCGGAGCTGCCAGAGCCTGATCCATAGTCGCCAGAGCCTGATCCGGAGCTGCCAGAGCCATATTGCCTTTTCACATCTTCGCCAGAGCCTGATCCATAGTCGCCAGAGCCTGATCCAGAGCTGCCAGAGCCTGATCCATAGTCGCCAGAGCCTGATCCGGAGCTGCCAGAGCCTGATCCCATAGTCGCCAGAGCCTGATCCGGAGCTGCCAGAGCCATATTGCCTTTTCACATCTTCTCGCATTAACATGGTCAGGGCATCTTTCAATTCTCTTAACTAAAATAAAGAAGAAAAATGTTGATAAATAACTTGTCCATAAAAAGTGAAAGCTGATTATGAAAAAATACATAATCCCCCACTCTAGATATTGATGTAATAGCTTAGGCCCTGTGGCCGCAGTGGTGTAGGTGATATACCGAGGAGTCTACCACCTTCTGACAATCTAAGGCCTTGAAGAGTGTGGGGTATACGACATACCACACACTTTTTGAGGCTCTGTTCTTTAAGCTGCCTAAACCGCAAAGGGCAACATAAGTACATCAACAATTTCCTCTAGTACAAATTCCAAAACCATCGTTTATATAATCGAAAGGCTCTTAATACAGGAGGAGTTGAAGGATTTCAAACCATTCCAATGCTGCGGCTACTTTTGTCTACAATTGTGTTGGCGAGAACGGCAGAAAGAAATATCATTTCAGTCGTTACCAGAAATACAGCGGAAAAATATTTGAATTGTTTTCTGCCGTTCCCACCTACACCATCGTATTCGTCCAAAGTTCAAGGACGCAAAGATTTTTGAAAACCATACACACCCTGTTATGTTGGTATTCATTGGATAGCTCTCACTAAGTACTCTCAGATGAGTATCCATGTATAAGGGATTCAATCATTTTCAGGATTATTGTATCATTTTGTATTGCCCAAATCAGCTACCAGCAGCATAAGGGTTAATTGAGAGTTATATTCATGGTTGTTTTCCGTACGATGGACCAAGTGTGAAAGAGAAAATATTTAAATATATTTTTTCACTACCGTATTTTGGGGGGAGAAAATATATTTAAATGTATTTTCACCACCGTACTTTCGGGGGAGAAAATATATTTAAATATATTTTCACCACCGTATTTTGTTGGGAGAGAAATATATTTAAA
>OZ012695.1:39087136-39113941 GCA_963942565.1 Maea johnstoni | reverse complement strand
GCCTGACAAGAGGCTTACCTGTAATCTGTGGACACACCTTACCTGTGGACGCGACTGGTCGACAGGACCACTCAGGTGACAACAACAACCATGTATCTTGCTAAGGTATGGTACTATGATACATTGTATGTTTGTTTTTTAGGAGGATGGGGGATGATTGCATCTTTGTAAGGCAGTTCAAATTTGCATGACATTCAAGTGGTCAAGTGGTAGGGAACAGGACTTGATATATACACACACATATACACATACACACACACACACACACACACACACATTTACATATATATATATATATATATATATAAATATATATATATATATATATATATATATATATATATATATATATATATATATATATATATATATATATATATATATGTATGTATGTATATGTATATATAAATATATATATATATATATATATATATATATATATATATATATATATATATATATATATATATATATATATATATATATATATATATATATATATATATATATATATATATGTATATATATATATATATGAACATTTAGGTTGACAAACAACAGGAAATGACAACTCTGGGTGTCCGGTCATCGTTTACCTGCTCCTTTATTTAATTGGTCAACTTCTTTTAAGTTCACGTTGTACTTCGTTCTATTTGTTTATTATTTGCGAATAGGAGTACATTATATAGTAGTAGGAACAGCTAAACGTCAAACAAAACAGTCAATTCATGTGATGTGATTTAAAGACTATTTTACAACTTATTTTGCAAATGCCAGTTTGGAAGAAATTGAACACCCTAGTCACAAAATACCTTCATGCGCACCTGATTCCACCATGTGAATAATATATGAATATATTTATTTTGTCATATCTGTTTCTAAAAAACAATTCATTTGTCTTTTTAACGTTTCAAAATATTTTATGCAAATTCATAGCATTGTATGTTTTTGACTGGACATATAGCAACCAAAAACATACTTGATACAAACGTTTTACCAGTAAACTAGAAATATCTAAACGTACATGTAGTGGTAATAGTCACATGGTGAGCAAAAATAGATAATTATATATTAAAGATACAGTCTGTTTGAGCGTTAGATTTATAAGGTAAGCAAAAACATTAAAATCACAAAACCACGTTTTCTACCTCTTTATAATGCTTCAAATCATCTCCACGTGTTATCCAATTAACTTATATATACTAACAACCTCTCCAATACATTTACACATCTGTAGCTTAAAAAGACTACTTCAAATTTCATTTTCTTCCATTCAATGTCTCAGCGTCAATGTCAATGTCTTGAAATACAGTACTACATTTGTTAATTGTACAATGGCTAAATATGTTGAGCAATTCTAGTAATACCAAAATTGTACAACTTTGGTTCATACCAGAATTTTACATTTTTCTTTGTATTGATCTACAGCACGTGGTCAAGTCACAATATTTATTTCAAATTGTATCTAGTTGGACCTGTTTGCTTATCGTGCTCTGAGATTAGCCCTAAAATTAAGACTATAAACATACCCCTGCAATGAAATGCATGAATGGGAACCCTCATTGAGGAGGATCATATTCTGATTAACAATAACAAAAGGATTATTTAATTGAAATTGAGAATTGTTTTCAATAATGCTTTCACCGCCTCTGAGCTAGCGAGATGTCAAAAAAATTAAAAACAATCCTTTCTAAGTTCATTTATTGCCTTTTTAGCCATTCAAAGATTTATCTACTTAGTAACATAAACAACTAACATTCCTTTTACCATTTGTGAAAATCATTATAACATATCATTGGCATCTTATAATACTGCATGTATTCATCTCACTTTGCCGTGGCAGGTACTCTCACGACAATATTTCCCTACATAACAAGGTGGCGTATTTTCTATATTAAACACAAACGCAGCATGCTATGTTACCCTCCTGGATTCGCCGTTGCTTATTGGTTACAATGACTGGCTCCCAAGCGGGAGGTCGCCGGTTCGAGTCTGCGATGGATTCCAACTAGCGGGTTGGCATGGTCGCTATATACAAATGTGCGGCATTGTAGAGTACTGTCCATGGCGTTTGGTGTTTGTTTCGTTTGGTCGCTATACACAAATGTGCGGCATTGTAGAGTACTGCTCATGGTTTTTTGCAACGGAAAGACGTCGACCCATGTGAACTATTCGTAAAGAAAAGGGAATTTCTTCCCGGTTCCGGGTTTCCATCTCGTTGCGATATAACCTAAGCTGCTGAAAGCGAAGTAAAAAAAACAATTCCTTCCCTTCCCCTCTCTGCCGCCAGAAATATATGATTAGCTTAGACAGGGGTGATACTGTCTGCCAGAGGGAAGGGGTGAACATCAGAGACCTGCATTGTGCCAGCCCTCATATAGTATGGGCACCAATGTCTAACCTCCTTTATTCCACCCGATAAAGGGCGGACCATTTTTATTTATTTTTAACAAGAAAATATACACATACAATCAAGAAAAAAACAGGCATATCAAATACAAACATATAAACATGAGCTGTGATCTATACCAATGACTTATGTGACATACTCAGAAATGAACTATTTAGATCATAAAGTTACAGTGTTTCGGCGAGAAAAGTATGATACCCTTTTAATTTCTAGCCACTGGTTTGTCAGATTCAACCAACTATCTTCAATTCATTGTAAATTAATTTCCATTTTGAGAGGAATTTACAAATTTTAATTCTATTTTTGCTATGTATCAAAAAAATAGTATGCAACTGAAGAACAAGCACAACTCACGCACAAGATAAAGTTCCGAGTTGTCATATCTGTAGGAACAGGTTTGTAAAATAAGAAAACCTATGCCACCTGCCGGTGCGCCCAATCATTAGCACAATACATATGAAATCATCAAATCTCATCAAAGTTACTGGCCGGCTGGCCAAGCATCCGAGTGGACATACGGTCGTTTACAATGCACGGTCTGCTCGAACATCTAGTGGATTAATTGAATGTCTTTACTGTACAACTCTGGCTATTGGCAAAAACCTTTTCCTTTATGCTTGATCAGTTGCGCCTGAAACATCTCTATGTATATCTAATACGCCCTCTGGCTACCCAACGCGGTAGTTAAGGGGGCTCGGGACCTTCGTTTTTTAAGTGTGACTTTCATGTAAAGATTGACCAATATCTTGGTCTATGTACAAGAAAACCCCAATAAACTATATATTTTATGAAAGCTGAGATTCTGGAGAGGTCAAATATTCTAAACTTATCTTGTGAAATTTTCACAATTACCCCAGGGTGGGGCCGAAAGACGTACATGTGGATTTCTAGTACATATGTTATTGCAAACAGCCTCCTGGCTTCATAAAAAGTGTAAGACAGTTGGTATTTATACATTTCATAGAAAACATATTAAGGTACGGCTAATTCTTTTATTTTTTAAATTTTTTGTTCCAAACGGAATTTAGAGCAAGTTAAAGTCATCATCAATATTTTTTTCTAGAATTTCACTTTCCTTCATTTTTGAAGTCTGATTAAGAAATAACTAGAACAGATATAAAGAAAATGAAAAACTTATCCGTGCGCAAGGATGTTTTTCATTGTGTAGACAAATTTCAGCTCTCTGGCACCAATATTGAATGAATGAGGTGGTTTTAAAAATGAGAAGTATGGTGATTTCAGAAAGCTGTCTAAAACTCAAGTCAAAGTGAACCATACATTTATACATTCTAAAATGACTTTATGCTCCATTATAAAACTTAAGGGGTTAATTTGAAATAAGAATACTATTTGTTTGCATTGGTAGAATGGTTTGAATATTTAATAGTATACTGGGTACTTCAATTACTGGAATAAAAAGGGATTTTTAGAGGAGATTCTGAGCTTTCTGAAAGGAGGCTGGCACCCCCTGGTGAGTGCTCCTCCCCCAGCTGATAAGGAAAGATAACAAGCTATTAGTGACTACTAATTGCAAATTGGCTGTCTGGAGGTGAATCCATTCAATTTCAAGGAGAGTTGTTCACTAGGTACTTATCCACATTTCTAGATATAGCTCTAACCATATAACTAAATGAATATGAAAATCATGATATACTATGTAAATAACTTCAGAAATAAGGATAAATTTACAAAAGAATTGGAGAAGAGTTGTTGGCTAAGTACTCATCTACATTTCCTCTTCAAATATTTTTCTAAATATAGCTCTAATCATATGAATAATTGAATAAGACTAAAATAGAGTAATTATGAAATAACTTTGGGAATAAGGGTAAATTGACAAAAGAATTCATGGAGAGTTGTTCACTAGGTACTGATCTACATTTCTTCTTCAAATATTTGTCTAGATAAAGGTCTAACCATATAAATAAATGAATATAAAAATCATGAAAATTAGCTCTGATCACTGAGATAAAACCAAAATAGGGAAGGTGATTTGGGAAGACACAGGCATGTAGGGTTTAATTAGGTTTTCTCTGCATTGGTTTCATCTGACAAAAAGATATATGGAATAGATACCTCATGCTTCTTGAAACTTTTGGGGGTAACTGGAGGAGGTAGATCCATAGCTGCACTGAACTTTTGAAGCGCATTATGTCCATTTCCACATAGGCGTCCTGCTAGAACTGATTGTCTGTTTATAGCATAAAATCGTCCATTTTTGTCACTACTAGGAAAGTCTGTTCTCTTTCCATCACAATCCTCATTTGAGCATCTCCAAAAAAGGGCAGATCGAAGTCCTTGTCGCCTTCCACTGCCTTGCCATAGTTCTAACTTTCCATCAAGGCAGTATGCACACACTGCAGCTTCCTGAAGGCTGTCTTCAAGTTCTTTTGAATGCAGGATATGTCTTCCTTTTACCCTTTCTTCACAGGAATCTGTCTCATCTTCTGAGTCATGATCAGTGTCTCTTTCCTCAAAGTCTGCATCTCCAATTGCTATGCCACTGTCATCTGAACTAGTACTCAGTAGTCTAAGCTTTCTATAACTGGCACTATGAATGGTTGGTGATTCCTCAGATTCCTCTTCCTCTATTGTATCCAAATCTTCTGGTACAGAAGATGTTATTGCCCATTCAAATGACCACTTCCTCTTTCTCTTCCTTCTGCGGCTACTTCCCATTGTAAGGAAACATTCAGCATCTGAATGTTCTCTCCTTACCCTAAATCTCTACAGGAAACCCTTTTCACCTAGGTAACATGCATCCTAAACATCCTGCCCCTACCTGACACACACCAGAATATTTCTGGAGCATTTGATTGGTTTAATCTCACCTGTCTGACCTGCAACTGTAAAGCCAGACAGCTGATGCACAAAAATCACACCTTTTATTCAATACCCTAATTGCAATGAGTTGGTCACTCATAACTGCTTGGTGCCTGTTTCCTGGGTAAACAGGATACTTCCATTTGAATACACATTCTGGACCTGGACAGGAACCAACCCCCATCAATCAGCCAGTATATCACACCTCCCAGGAGAGATCAGATAAGGAAAGGCCATTATGGGTTTAGATAAGCCTCACAGCTGGTGACTCAGGATATCTGGCCTCTAGTAGAAAGCTTTTTAAAAACTCCTTCTTTTTGTCATTTGTAGTTCTAGTTGAGAGTTCTAGTTCAAAGGAATAAGTAGCAAACCTTTTCAGCTATCACATATCAAAAAAACAAAAAAACACCCTATTTAAAGGTGCGAAGGTCCCGAGCCCCCTTAAGTGGGTTCACACATTGTAACCCCCGATCTGTTTTTGCTGGTTTTTACTCTCACTTGATTCCAAAAATAGTTATATTCTAGTATTAATAAGGAATAAAAGTGAAAAAATAAATGTTCTGAATACGAAAAAAATTGTATGTGCAGGTTTCAAATTCGCAGAATCTATATAAAACGAATATATAAATACTGTGTAGCTCTCGCAAGTGAAACAAAACATGCATAAATGAGCTTTTCCGCAGAGCAAATGATCTATGAAAAATGAAATGGATGCTGACAGTAATTTCGTATGCCGTTAGCCTTACCTTAAGATACAAAGGCTAAAAATCTAAGCTTCTACACAAATTACCTGGTTTCTTCGGGGACCTCGATCAAAATATACTTGCTCCTGTGTTGACCTTCTTTTTCATCAACGTGTCGTTATTCTAAAAATATCAAAATACGCATGCTCTCACAGATGACATATTGGTATATACTCTGTGTGATGGGTCAATTTTCAAACGCTTGGCTTTAATCAATACATTTTACATCAAGATATGCCAAATAGTAAAGAGAATCAGTACTAGAAAAAACAAATGACAAAGGTTAGTTATTTGTGGCTGCTAATGACTTAGTTCTAACGAGATTGACAAAAAGGCATATATATATATATATATATATATATATATATATATATATATATATATATATATACATATATATATATATACATATATATATATATATACATATATATATATATATACATATATATATATATATAGTATATATATATATATATATATATATATATATATATATATATATATATATATATATATATATATGTATATATAAATTACACACACACACATATATATATATATATATATATATATATATATATATATATATATATATATATATATATATATATATATATATATATATATATATATCTTTTTATGGGAATGTGGTAACAAAGAAGTAGAGGCAAAACCTATTGGACTTGTTTGAGAGAGAGAGAGAGAGAGAGAGAGAGAGAGAGCACTGCTTTAATTGTTACGTTACTTTTTGTGTTATCAATATATTGTAACCAATTTGCCATCAGGAATGAGAACGTCGTCAAACTACTTACAATTGAACCCAACAGCAAAAACAACGTTCTGTCAAATACTTCTCGAAAACTACTTTTTGTCAAAATATTTCCATGTGCTTTCTCGCATTATCCTGGTTCTCAGGTTAGAACTAAACCTGGAGTGAAATCAACCCGAGACCAAAGAAAGAGCCAGAAAACACAGACTTGTAACAAGTCTATTCTCGCGTGGGCTCAAGGTGTCACCTGAGATGAAGAAAAGAATGGATATGTAGCGAGAGATCAGTTACTATATGCGCTATAATGAAGGGCTGGACACAACAGGGGTTTCTGATCTGGCATCAGGGTGAGGTCACGAGGGAACAAGGACCAATCGGGGCTCTCGTATCATTTACATTTCAAAGAAACCTGTGCGTCAGAATAATCTGAGCATGCGCAGGGCTATCGGTTGAGGCTAGCCTGTTCAGGTTGGCCGGCTTCATATCCACTTGTTTTTACTTATCATAGGTGTAACAGAGCGTAGGTTGTTGTTTGCCTGCATGTAAGAGGTACTTTCCGTGGACGCCGCGGGGACTTCCTGCAGACATGATACCATAATAAGGAGGAGGAAAGTCTAAAGGAAGACGTCGCTTGGGAGACCATCTCAATTTCCTTCTTTTAATGAGAACTAGGTAGTGGTGAAATTACTGACTGTAACACACACACACACACACACACACACATCGGTACGATAATCAAAACAGGCACTCCACAATGTAGTTCGACAATATTGAACCTAACTGCGCAGATGATGTTGTTACTGCTGATGTCTATTCTATGCAGGTCATATGATAACAGAAATTGGAAAATAAGTAAGGTTTATGTCTGAACTCTACACAATGGTACGGTTCTGTGGAAACCGCATCGTCTTTAATAGTCAGGTGCAAAGCTGTGTTGATCTTCACTTTCCTTCAATGAATAAAACTCCCAGTACCCCCTGCATTCAGTCTAGTTCGTATTCACTTTATTTGTGTTTCTTTTCGATTTTTCCTTGTACTTTGTTTGTATGTTTTTTTAACCTGATACAGTCAATAAACACACATACATACATTTATGGATGAATTAGTAAACTAATTGCAAATGATCGAAAAATATCCAGCTTGATAAGTATTTTTATTTGTGTCGTCATTTATTCCCCCATATAACTGCTTTATAATATAGGAGTAAAAGGGGTTTGCGCTTACGATGTTAGTAACTGATTCAAACTTTTTACGCCTTTTTCATTTCACATCCTATGTAGGGTAGTTCTAAATCATGACAAGAGATGGCGTTTGATAATGTCAATATATTGCCAATACATGTATCATATACCGTTACAAATACAAAACCGGTCTGGCTAATATATATATATATATATATATATATATATATATATATATATATATATATATATATATATATATATATATATATATATATATATATATATATATATATATACATATATATATATATATATATACATATATATATATACATATATATATATATATATATATATACATATATATATATATATATATATATATATATATATATATATATATATATATATATATATATATATATATACATATATATATATATATATATATATATATATATATATATATATATATATATATATATATATATATATATATATATATATATATATATATATATATATATTAACATAGAGAACACTGCACACAAACATGTGTGCGAGATAATCTGATTCATTTATAGAAAGGCCTAGCTCGCCAATCCAAGAGAATCCCTTTATCAGTAGCTCGAAAACTAGGCAATTGGTCAAATGACTGTGTTGGACCAAAATGTTTAAGGTGATGAGTACCATTGCAAGCGAGTTAAAAGCCCCATCCCAAAACACACCTCACAGCAGCATAATCATATGACAAGGTGTATCTACAGGTTCCTGAGTGTTATCAGGGAGAGAATATCATAGTCAGCCGTCTGTAGTCAACCCATATTATAATTCATTTCAATATTTACAACTTTTCACTCAAATGACATAATCTTATTACTTACGCAGGTGATGGTCACTACAGGTTCACAGTTACCTTAGGAATATCATTGACTATGCCCAATAAGAAGTAACTTTTAATCTTTTACTGCTAAAGATTTTTATAGGCCATAACATTGGAAATTCTAGTGAGATATCTCGTGCGTGGAGGCATGGGAACCCTTTTGATAGTAGTGGACATACCTCGCTGACCACTTCTGAGAAATGGAAACAAAAGACAGTTGCACAAAGATACACCTCGACGATCTCAAGACAATGGCTTGTGGTCAGGATGCTATAAATAGGTGCTAGCTTTGAGCACGTGAGGTTACCAAGTGTAGTTGGTGTGGAGATTTCTAACTAAAATTTTCAACGTTATGGCCTGTAAAAATCTTCATCAGTAATTTTTTTTTAAATCCTTTTTATTGGGCATAGTCAATGATATCCCTAAAGTAACTCTGAACCTGCAGTAACCATCACCTGCGTAATTAATGAGAATATGTCATTTGAAAGAAAAGTTGTAAATTTTGAAATGAAACAATATGGATTGAATAATGACAGGTGGCGATAATATTCGCTACCTGATAACACTCAGGAACCTGGAGATACACCTAGTTATAGGATTATGCTGCTTTGAGGTGTGTTTTGGGACAGGGCTTTTAACTGGCTTGCAATGGTACCCATCACCTTAAGGTGGTCAAACACGAATGAGCTGGTACTAGGTTGTGGTCAATAATTCCCATCACACTTTGGCACTTAGGGCAGTTGTGGGGAAAATTACAAATTGGACTCACAAGGATTAAGATGCAGACATGTTGACATGGACTTACACATAACTTGATGCAGATACGAAAAGATACGGAAAGAGAAATATCTCTAGCAATATCTTCATCAGTGCATTTAATGGTCTTTTTGAGATTTGCCAAAATGATCATGCCCAATATTTTACATCAAGCACTATTTATTCATCATCGGGGAAAGGATGACAAATGTCGGTTCACGCTCGTCTAAGAAACCTGGAGTAATTGAAACACGTTATTCATCCTACTAAGATCTACTGTGTAATTGGGATAATAAGGGATAAGGAAATACATGTAAATGCACTTTGCTCAAGAATAGCATAGTGTTGTCTCTAGTGCGATTACCCCATTCGTTGCCGTAGTGGCCTACTACAAACCTCTTGATATTAATAATCGCGCCCATTTTTGTTCGTACATGTATGTATGTATGTATGTATGCATATATGTATGTACGAATATATGTATATATATATATATATATATATATATATATATATATATATATATATATATATATATATATATATATATATATATTTATGTATGTACCAACGTACGTTTGTATATATATATATATAAATATATATATATATATATATATATATATATATATATATATATATATATATATATATATATATATATATATATATATATGTATGTATGTATGTATGTATGTATGTATGTATGTATGTATGTGTGTGTGAACAGTGCACATATGAAATAGTTAAACGAATGTAAGGCCACATGTTTCTGTTTTAGGAACATTCTTTTCCCAAAATCAATGCGAGAGGGAGCTAAAAAAAAGTTTTTTTAAAGAGCGAAAAGCCGGTTATACAAGCTTAGGCTAGCCATACTTTTTTTATTGTCAGAAACCCTTGTATACATTCTGCATCAATAACGCAAAACACACACAAACCTTAATAGAACAGACGGATTTGTAGAAGATAATACAGCAATGCATATTTTAAATGAACTTATGGAGGGTTCTGACAATTATCGTTAGAAAATATGGGAGAATAAGGAACATCATGGAAAAACAAAGCGAAAAAAGAGAAACGTCACTTTCGCGTCGTTTGAGTAAGCGTTCTTTGTTTACTGGTACTGGTTCTCCCCGTAAAAATGGTACCTTTCTCTCTGTACAGTATTCCGTTACGTGTTTACAATTCCATACCTTATAAGGTTAGGTTTATCATTTTCTGATTACCCTAGTGTATTAGCTATTAAGTTTTTCGTCTATATTAAACTAATCTTCTACCTTCGGTTCCGTATGTTATTATGGTTCCTTCTTTATCCAAAGTGGCACTAAATTTGCAAAATTCACATCCAAAATTTAAATTCCACTTCAAAAATACCTCATTAAGAATTCCATTAAACCTTGCAATTAGGCTTTCATTGTCAGGTTCCCTTTCAACATCTAAATAAAAAAGGGGAGTCAGCAGTCATGCCGTCGATATAAGTGGCACCAAAGTGGCACATCCGTTTGCAAATGACATTGTTTGCCATATGGCGCCACCTTCATGGACGGCATGACAGGTGAACCAGTTTTTATATTTTGGATTTTAAATTTTCATTGGAGAACTGACAAAGATAGATTATGTTAAGTTTAATGGATTTCTAAAGGTGGGGTATATTTTAAATGAATTTTTAAGTTTTAGATGCCACTGTAGCGTTGTCGAATACCGTACCAAGCCTTTAACATGTTGCTTTATGATTCTATTTGCAGGGTATTGGTGGGATCACTGTCTTCTACTTCTGCGTTCAGCTGATAGCTGCCTCAAGTGACCAGAACCACGTGACATCCCAACAACAAAATGGCCGCCCCATCCAAGAGGAAGATGCTTGTCAAAACCAGCGTCCCTTCATCCGGGGCCTTTGCAAGCGCTGTGGAGATCTGTCTGCGCATGACGCTGTGGAAGCACGTGATTGTTGCCGAAGTCCGAGTATTTTCGCTACTTGCCATTCGTGCCTCAGTAATCCTTTCATGTGCCGCAGTATTGAGCTACCCGAGGGTCACCCTAGTGAGGGCGACTTCTCCCCCTTTCTGGACGCAGACGAATCTGCACCGGAGGAACTTGGACATGCGCACCAAAGCACTTCCGCCGGAAACGATTGCACAGCCCATTTGCAACATAAACAAATTCTGCCTCCAACTGAGGCACCTTCACACAGACGCCCAATGATCTACAAGGGATGGAAGAGAGCTTTGACCCATGGACAAGATTCACCATTTTATCTTTACAAACGATATGGGTATCTTGGTCTGGGGAGAATAGATGATACCAAGAGTTACAGGAAGAGGAATGGAAATGACAAGAAGAGTGCAAAGAAGGGCAATGAAAAGTCTGAAAATCTGAAATCCCATAAGCCGGGTGCACCGTCAACACATTGGCTTCAGAAAAAGAAAGTCAATCCCCTAAAAAAGCAACGCCGACCAGTCAGCATAGAGACAGGCGATGCAAAGAATCATTTCACTTCTGATGAAAATCATCCGCCAAAGAAGGGTGCCAATACTCAAACCTACAGGGTAGGTAAGGACCTTTCGTCCAAACGCTATGGTCACCTATTCACTTCATTCGGTAAGCGGGCTTTATTTCTGCCTTTGCGGTCAAGTCAAAGTTTGACCCCTCTCACAGGAAACCATCACAAAGGAGGAAGAGTGAAAAGGGCGGCAGCGTGGAAACCACCTAGGGTTATCTTTGGCTACTATCCTCGAGAACAAGTTGAGACTGGTCAAGACGATATGGAACAAATCTCAATAAATGGCCCATCAAATTACATTCAGGAAAACGAAATTGAAAAAAGCGAGAAAAAACGTAATGCGGTTCTTGGGGCAAGTTCTTCCACTATGAGTAAGAGACAGAAGTATAAACATCCACTAAAAGACATTTGGTCAAGGGTGTATTTTGGCATGAAACCCGGCCTTTGGTACCACACCCAGCTAGTAAATAAGGTTCCGAGGTGGACATCGCGTGTATCTGACGTGAAAAGGGAAGCGACCGCGCCTGCGCAGTCATTCCAAGATGGCGGAAATGAGAAGAGCGCTATCACCAAGGAAACCGTCAAGAGAGATGTTATTGGCCAATCACGTGACCAGCCTGGTGACGATGATGTGCACAAACAAAATACTGTTGATTTACCCCAATTTTCCAACATATTCCAAGAAAATGGGAGCAATCAATTTGAGAACGAGGCTGGATCCGAGAGTTCTGACGCCAGTAGCATAGTCTCGCAGTTACAAGGCGAGAATCCGGGAGATTTACTGGCTGACTCGCACGTGCCCATGAAAACGAATCACGAAGGTGTCATTGAGAATGATGCCCTGAAGAGAATCCTCCACAACGACTTCACTTGAGCATGCCCGCAGATAATCCTGAACAACGTTTGGAATTTCGTTCAAGAAAGATAGTGTCTTTGTAATTTCGAAAGCGAGTACAGCTCTTCAGATAGTGTAACGTTTGGAAAAATTTTGAAAAATACTATCGTGAAGAATAACGCGTTTTAAACATGAACTCAAAAGTGGAAAAGGTACTCCCTTGCCTCTTAAAACGAAACAGGAATGACGAAAAATGTTTTCCGGTCAAGAGAAATAGTGTCTTCATAACCTCAATATGTCATCTTCAGACATTATAACGTTTGGTGAAAACTCTTGAAATAGAAAGTGTACACAACATGAACATGGAAGCACTTGCATGCATTCAAGGAAGATAGTGTCTATGATTTGGAAAATAGTTGAGCAAGCTTGATTTCTGTTATTGTAACCTTTGATAAAAAGTATCTTTTTAAAACTTGAAATTGGAAGAGGTACCTACCTATTTTATCAAATATTATGATGGCTTCAGCGAAGAAAATCTTTGAAAGACTTGCCAGCATTAAAATGTGTATTTTGAACAACTCTAAGTCACAGTTTTGATGGAATGACATATATCATCCGTTAAATGACACTTTGGACAGATTTGCCAATTGTCTGCCAATGCAATATGTTCCACACGTGTAGTAATAGTAATAATCTTAGTTTATTTATTTGTGTTCGTACTAGTGGCACTAGGGTGGGATAAGCTGTCGCATTATGGATTAGGTGCATGGAAAGGATGTGCTACATGCTATGGATGGATTTGCTGCAAATTGAAATATATATATATATATATATATATATATATATATATATATATATATATATATATATATATATATATATACATATATATATATATATATATATATAGTGTTAATATATTTATTTCATTTATGTTATTAGTTTGTTTACAAGTATGTACTTTTGTAAAAGTATCCTTGCAGCATATGAAGCTTACTATACTTATAATAACTTAAATACTAAAATACAGATATTTGATTCATGTACCAGTCGACCGGTCGCCTGCCAGCAACTGGTAGACACTAGAAAAGTTGCCCTGGCATGCCCGGCGAGATAAACATTGATGATGCTTATGAATGCAATATTTAGCGGTGCCATCACGGGCATGTATTCTTTTCTATGCCTAAGTATCCGAGTGGCAATCGGACATATGGTCGTAAAAATTGCCCAGTTTGACCGCAAATTTAAAGCATAAATTAAATATTGTTACTGTATATTACGCTCGCCTAGCGGGGAAAGCCATGCAGCTGAATGACGTCATTGAAGTAGACCCAGTTTACTGTCATCGTAGTGTAACTGTTGCCAGTACTTATTTTTGCTGGGAATAAAAAAGCTTACCTTCAAGAGATCCTTGGTATTTCCGCTTGTCATATTAGCATGGCCAATACGCTACATTCTCCCAAAGAAAGTCCAGGGATTGAAAGTTGGAGGGCTGCCTAACAAATTAGATATACCAGAGACAAGTGACTCTAATCTACTATACCTGCCTATTATACAAATATGACATCCGTGTGGGGTTTCCACCAGGAATAACTTCCCAGAGAGAGGATTGTCGCTCGAGGGCGTTTTATTATACCGAACAAATACAAAATACAAAAGGGGGAAAAATAACTACAAACACCAGAGATTTTGGCGGGTTCAAAAGGGTAACAAAATTCACATTGTTGAGTATGTAGGATGTACTTAACATGCATTTTCAGAATCAAACTGACGCTCAAATGCCAATTTACGTTAAGTCCCTGCCGCACAGTACGGAGGATATCAATGATAAATCTTTCGGTTGCAAATCGCAAGATATCGTTTGTGCAATTGTATATTTTTGCAGAGCAGGCTGTACGTTGTAATTGGGCTCAGGTGTCAATGACAGCAACTGTTCACGGGTGGTTTTGAACACGTTCAAGCCTGTCTACGATCACCTGCAACTGAAATGGTCGTGGAAAGGTTGCAAGACTGTTATGTAACTGTTGTACAATGATCTGCGACTGTTGAAATATGAATTGGAGTACACATTAGTCACACATTAACACACATTTATGGTATTTATAAATTACATATACCTTTATTGATCAAGAAAACCTCATTTGAGGTAAAACACTGTAAAATAGAAACTGTGTTTATATCGAGGTCAGCTCAAGCAGCTAAGTTAAAGAAAACTTATATTTGAAACACCAAGATCTCATGGATAAGATAACTATTGTTAGAAAGGGGACAACTAGGAGTTGTCTTATTTTGAGTGTGTCATCAGCATCACAGCCTTACGTGGTGAGAGATAACAAGCAGTCAGTGGCAGGCCCCCAATGGTGAGAGACAGCGAGCAGTCACATTAGGGCAGGCCCTCAGTGGCTTGAGAAAGCTAGAAAACAGTCCCAACGACACTAAATCCAGGCCCCACGAATATTTGCTCAGTCAGGGCTAATGTAAATGATTAACCTCAGATTAATATTTAATACCCTTGACGTCACAAAAGCTGTAGTATTTAGTCAAGCGAACCAAGACACGCCCGTCCTAGTACAAACATAAAGCATCTACCTTTCACGACACACCAGTGGGAAGGAATATCAGCAAGGCGGTCACCTAATACAAACACAAGCGAGCTATTGTTTGGTCAGCCAGAGCTAATGTAAATGATACTCTTAACCTCAGAATTATATTTAATACCCTTGACGTCCCAAAGGTTGCACTATTTGGTCAAGCGGACGAAAGAACGTCCCTCCCAGTACAAACATTTATATAAATATATCACCTATCACGACAGATCAGTGGGAAGGAATATCAGCTAGGGCGGTCACCTAATACAAACACAGGCGCTATTGTTGATAACCGCTCTTTGTAAAATTTAAATATTCAAAATATCAATGTAGATATACTTAGTAAAGCTGTGTATATTATGGGGGTAGCCCTGCACCACATACATATTAAGTGAATTGTCTTGTTATTCCATACACTCGTCTTTAGTGTAGGCCCTCAGTGGTGAGAGAGAGAGCAAGCAAACAGTCCCAACGACACTAAGGCCAGGCACCTCGAATATTTGGTAACTCAGAGCTATTGTTTGGTCAGGAAGACCTAATGTAAATGACCACTCTAAACCTCAGAATAATACCAAATACCCTCACAAAGGCTGCACTATTTGGTCAAGCGAACCAAGACACGTCCGCCCAGGACAAACACAAACCATCTACCTATCACGACAAACCTGTGGGAAGTAATATCAACTGGGCGGTCACCTAATGCTAACACAAGCGCTATTCGTGATAAGCACCTTTTGTGAAAATGTACACTAGTACTTATAGATACGCAAAATATCACTGTAGATATACTTAGGTCAGAATATAAACAGTCCGCTGAGAAGGGTTCTTTTGGGTCTTCTTTCATTTCAAGTTCCCGCGACCTGTAAATGGAGGCAGCTTTGCACCACATACAGTGAATTGTTTTGTCATACCATAAACTCGTCTCTAGTGTAGGGTGTTACTTGAATATATTTTCTTAAGCACATATATACATACATACATACATAAACATATACATGTATATATATATATATATATATATATATATATATATATATATATATATATATATATATATATATATATATATATATATATATATATATATATATATATATATACACATATATATATATATATATATATATATATATACATATGTTTTTATATATATATATATATATATATATATATATATATATATATATATATATATATATATATATATATATATATATATGTATATATAAATATATATATATATATATATAAATATATATATATATATATATATATATATATATATATATATATATATATATATATATATATATATATATATATATATATATATATATACATAAATACTCAGTATACATACATACATACACACGTCCATATGTACATACGTGTACACATATGTATGAACAATCAAACGTTCGATTTGTTTTATCTTTTAAGGCAAATTTCATTTATGATTTGATAATTGCTCTTTGGTGCTTTTATTTTAAAATATCTAATTTCGAAAGCAGTTTTTGAACGTCCTCACATTTCTATCAATTTTTAATAAATGTCCATGTTGAAAGGATGTGTTCACATTCGTCAACGTCTTCAAATATCATGCATTAGCAACTTTACCATTTTATGAGGCAACGATAAAAGAAAAAGCCGCGCCATATTAAGGATATAACTTCCTTAAAGTTTGTCATTTTCCATTTCTAATACGAGCAAGGGTAAAATGATATAAAACAGGAACAACTATTAATGCAGTGTTAATGCATGATTTATTAACAATAAGCATTTACAGTAAGCCATTTTCTACCTCCGGATATCCCTATCTTTTTTAATCACACGTGTATCTAATAGTGTTTTCTTTGGTACTATTTATAGTTTCGAAAGGCAAAGATAGGGTATCTTTTGAGACATCATATTCTGTAGATTCAAAAAAGGTTGTGTAGAGTAAATTTTGCGAATTTACAGAAAATCGATTTTTGCGGTTTTTAACCTTGCGAATTGGCCGCAACATGGAGTGCCAGCTATACACTTAAAGTGGCATCACTAATCATTGCGAATTTTAATTTTGCGTCCGAGGCTAAACGCGAAAAAACGTAAAAATTAAACTAACGCAATCTTTTCCGAATTTACAGTATATTTCGCTGTTAGTTGACAGGCATGAGGATCCTATCTATTCACTGGTCACTGCACTGTCGTCTTGACCTCTAGTATCCACGATGAGTAGTCTCCTAATCTCATCTGTAAATTGAAACAATTGGGAATATCACTACTTGAGTATCAAAACATAACTATCAATCATACAGCGTCAACAATGGTAGGATATCAGACCATTTGCAATATTAACGTGGATAGTAGTAGTAGTAGTAGTAGTAGTAGTAGTAGTAGTAGTAGTAGTAGTAGTAGTAGTAGTAGTAGTAGTAGTAGTAGTAGTAGAAGTAGATGTAGTAGAAGTAGAAGTGGTAGTATTAGTTGTAGTAGTATTAATAGTAGTAGAAGCAGTACTACTACTACTACTACTACTACTACTACTACTACTACTACTACTACTACTACTATCTGTTTTTCTATTTACTAAGCTTATGTAAATCCAAAGTACACAACTTTCCACTCTTTCTCTCGACATAATGTGGAAGAGAAAATTGACAAAAAAAAACGAGATTACAAATATCTAACCCCAGATTACAACCCGTCAGCCATTAAGATTAAATGACAAAACCCGATTTCACAACGTTAGCTCTCTTTTGGCACGAATGTTCAATGTAAAGTTTATACTAGTATGTAGGTTCTGTACCATGAACACTAAGGAAATCCCCATTTCTTCTGCACATAATAACATTCCACTCACCTAACCATTAAGATGATGCTAGGGATTTAGTTGAATCCTTTCAGGTTCTGGATGAGTCTTTCGATCAAATCTGCCTCGGCCCTCTTGGCGGCTGCAAGGAGAAGAAGGCTATTAAAGTTTTTCGTCTGGATTTATGTTACTTTTGATGATAACTTAGAAATTGAGAATGATTTAACAAAGTATCTGAAGGAAAGTTGTTGTTAGTGTTCTGATAAACAATTTTGCTTCAACTATGTTCCAAAAATGCTTTTCCTGGAAAGATCTCATCAAAACTGTCAGGCTGCTTTTGGCTGCTGTAAGCACTAATGGGTTAATAACATGACTTGGCATTCAGATCTGCCCATTGCAGAAAATTGGTGGTATCACTGCAGGATAGGTAATACATGTATGCTAAGAAATCAATTGCCAACGTGTCCTCCAAGACGTGTACAAGTTAAGGTATAGTTTTAATCGAATTGTTATTATGATAGGTAGCACATTCAGAAAGGCAGGTAAAATCCTGTAGGACGAGTAGTTTTAACTATTTTGTCCTTAGCAAGGAATGTCTATGTCTATGAAAAACCGACATGTACCTAAACAGATAGAGATAACACATACCCGATCCAGAGTCCCCAGAGCCAGATCCGAAGTCTTCAGAGCCAGATCCATAATCACCAGAGTTAGATCCGTAGTCACTGGATCCATAGTCTCCAGAGCCTGATCCGTAGTCACCAGAGCCTGATCCATAGTCGCCAGAGCCTGATCCGTAGTCGCCAGAGCCTGACCCATAGTCGCCAGAGCCTGATCCTTTGTCACCAGAGCCTGATCCTTTGTCACCAGAGCCTGATCCAGAGCTGCCAGAGCCTGATCCATAGTCGCCAGAGCCTGATCCTTTGTCACCAGAGCCTGATCCAGAGCTGCCAGAGCCTGATCCGTAGTCACCAGAGCCTGATCCAGATCCGGAATCTTTGCCTCTCTTCAATAAAGCAGTTAAAGCATCCATAACTTCCCTCAGACTCATTCCAGAGTCACCAGAGCCGGATCCGAAGTCTCCAGAGCCAGATCCATAATCACCAGATCCAGATCCGTAGTCACTGGATCCATAGTCACCAGAGCCTGATCCGTAGTCACCAGAGCCTGATCCGTAGTCACCAGAGCCTGATCCATAGTCACCAGAGCCTGATCCGTAGTCACCAGAGCCTGATCCATAGTCGCCAGAGCCTGATCCATAGTCGCCAGAGCCTGATCCGTAGTCACCAGAGCCTGATCCGTAGTCACCAGAGCCTGATCCATAGTCGCCAGAGCCTGATCCGTAGTCACCAGAGCCTGATCCATAGTCACCAGAGCCTGATCCGTAGTCACCAGAGCCGGATCCATAGTCGCCAGAGCCTGATCCGGAGCTGCCAGAGCCTGATCCGTAGTCACCAGAGCCTGATCCTTTGTCGCCAGAGCCTGATCCAGAGCTGCCAGAGCCTGATCCATAGTCACCAGAGCCTGATCCGGAATCTTTGCCTCTCTTCAATAAAGCAGTTAAAGCATCCATAACTTCCCTCAGACTCATTCCAGAGTCACCAGAGCCTGAACCAGAGCTGCCAGAGCCTGATCCATAGTCGCCAGAGCCTGATCCAGAGCTGCCAGAGCCTGATCCGGAGCTGCCAGAGCCATATTGCCTTTTCACATCTTCGCCAGAGCCTGATCCATAGTCGCCAGAGCCTGATCCATAGTCGCCAGAGCCTGATCCGGAGCTGCCAGAGCCATATTGCCTTTTCACATCTTCGCCAGAGCCTGATCCATAGTCGCCAGAGCCTGATCCAGAGCTGCCAGAGCCTGATCCATAGTCGCCAGAGCCTGATCCGGAGCTGCCAGAGCCTGATCCATAGTCGCCAGAGCCTGATCCGGAGCTGCCAGAGCCATATTGCCTTTTCACATCTTCGCCAGAGCCTGATCCATAGTCGCCAGAGCCTGATCCATAGTCGCCAGAGCCTGATCCGGAGCTGCCAGAGCCATATTGCCTTTTCACATCTTCGCCAGAGCCTGATCCATAGTCGCCAGAGCCTGATCCGGAGCTGCCAGAGCCTGATCCATAGTCGCCAGAGCCTGATCCGGAGCTGCCAGAGCCATATTGCCTTTTCACATCTTCGCCAGAGCCTGATCCATAGTCGCCAGAGCCTGATCCGGAGCTGCCAGAGCCATATTGCCTTTTCACATCTTCGCCAGAGCCTGATCCATAGTCGCCAGAGCCTGATCCAGAGCTGCCAGAGCCTGATCCATAGTCGCCAGAGCCTGATCCGGAGCTGCCAGAGCCTGATCCATAGTCGCCAGAGCCTGATCCGGAGCTGCCAGAGCCATATTGCCTTTTCACATCTTCTCGCATTAACATGGTCAGGGCATCTTTCAATTCTCTTAACTAAAATAAAGAAGAAAAATGTTGATAAATAACTTGTCCATAAAAAGTGAAAGCTGATTATGAAAAAATACATAATCCCCCACTCTAGATATTGATGTAATAGCTTAGGCCCTGTGGCCGCAGTGGTGTAGGTGATATACCGAGGAGTCTACCACCTTCTGACAATCTAAGGCCTTGAAGAGTGTGGGGTATACGACATACCACACACTTTTTGAGGCTCTGTTCTTTAAGCTGCCTAAACCGCAAAGGGCAACATAAGTACATCAACAATTTCCTCTAGTACAAATTCCAAAACCATCGTTTATATAATCGAAAGGCTCTTAATACAGGAGTTGAAGGATTTCAAACCATTCCAATGCTGCGGCTACTTTTGTCTACAATGGTGTTGGCGAGAACGGCAGAAAGAAATATCATTTCAGTCGTTACCAGAAATACAGCGGAAAAATATTTAGAATTGTTTTCTGCCGTTCCCACCTACACCATCGTATTCGTCCAAAGTTCAAGGACGCAAAGATTTTTGAAAACCATACACACCCTGTTATGTTGGTATTCATTGGATAGCTCTCACTAAGTACTCTCAGATGAGTATCCATGTATAAGGGATTCAATCATTTTCAGGATTATTGTATCATTTTGTATTGCCCAAATCAGCTACCAGCAGCATACCGGTTAATTGAGAGTTATATTCATGGTTGTTTTCCGTACGATGGACCAAGTGTGAAAGAGAAAATATTTAAATATATTTTTTCACTACCGTATTTTGGGGGGAGAAAATATATTTAAATGTATTTTCACCACCGTACTTTCGGGGGAGAAAATATATTTAAATATATTTTCACCACCGTATTTTGTTGGGAGAAAATATATTTAAATATATTTTCTCCCAACAAAATACGGTGGTAAAAATATGTTTAAATATATTTTCTCCCAACAAAATACGGTGGTGAAAATATATTTAAATATATTTTCTCCCACCAAAATTCGGTGGTGAAAATAGATTTAAATATATTGTCTCCCCCCAAAATACGGTGGTGAAAAAATATATTTAAATATATTCTCTTTCACACTTGGTCCATCGTATTTCCGAGGCATTAGAACAATTAGCAAGGACGGAGGAAGGTGGAATTACAAACATGTATATGCAATACGTCAAAGATAGATCAGAGGAAAAGACCATATCCCGACGGTCGAGATGTGAGTAGGTCTAAAGCTTAAGCGGGGAGTCCAAGGGTTGCGCCGCATCCGCGGTTTCGTCCGCGTCCTTGATGGGTCACTCAAAACCACTTCACCCACGCACTAAACACGTGATCAGCCCCCTTCTAGATCTATCTATTTGTGGCGGGGTCACTGTCCACTACACCCACCCACCAGCTACGTGATCGACCCCCTTTATCCATTCTCCCTTGACAAGTCTCGTCTGCTTCGTTTGGAACATCTTTGATTTTGTTTGATATCTTACAAATTTGTAGACGCGATTCTAAGCACAGACTTTTGTCCAACAGAATTCTAAGCTCTTAGACTTTTTTGTCGTCAAGATTCGGTTGGACAAAAGTCTAGGCATTAGACCGCTCTGAATTAGAGGCAGTTCTTTAACATGAACAGGAGACATTTCTGAAAACCATCGAAACCCTTTCATGTTGGTATTTATTAGATAGCTCTCGCTGAGTACTCTCAGATGAGTACCCATTTGACAGGGTTTCAGGTATTTTTCAGCTTTTCCATCCTTTTGTATTGGTCAAATCGGCCACCACCAGCATAAGGGTTAAAAGTCGTTGCGCAACGCATTAGACCGCTCTGATTTAGAGGCAGTTCCCGCCCGATACTCTAAAGAGGTCCTTAACGTAAAACTCTGAACTATGGGAATTTCGGTCCTAACTCAATCTTTAAGAAGTGTTGTCAAACATTACTGTCTAGTTATTTTCGTTGTCGTTGCCCTATTCAGGAAAAAGTGTAAAATCAAATGTAAGTGTCAGAAACATAAATATTCGAAACATAGGAAAATAAAATTTGGGAGTAAATTATCGCTCTGATTCCTATTCTTCTGAGGCGGCCAATTTTGCAAGTTCATAGTTGCACTGTTTTTAAAGATTTGATGTTTTCTAAATCAGAATTTGTTGTGTAGGCCATGCGAAAAAAAGTCATAAGCTTTTATAAAACCCTTGCAAATTCATCGATTGAAATGAGGATAGATATTTCGCGCAATCGTTTTCTGCCATAATGAAACTCTGTGTAAACTGTCAAGATGTGGCCTTATCAGTTTAGCAACTGACGGTAAACGAAATCCGGTAAACGAAATTCCATATACAAATAAAACTACAGCTCAGAAAATGGGTGACGCTTAATGTTTAGATTAAACTTTTGCATAATGTATTTGAGCACGATGACGTCACATCAAGGACTGCTATTGTTGGAGTTACCGAGGGGATGAGTGGCGGTCAGAGCACAGTGAGCAGTACACCCGTGGGCAGGGACATCTCCATAAAGTGTGGGGGTGGAAATAGAGGCGATTCTCCACTATGGCCTCTGGTCTTCTACTAGTATCGGGAGGCAGTTGTGTGTGTGTATATATATATATATATATATATATATATATATATATATATATATATATATATATATATATATATATATATATATATATATATATATATATATATATATATACATATATACATATACATATACATATACATATATATATATATATATATATATATATATATATATATATATATATATATATATATATATATATTTGTGTGTGTGTGTGTGTCTGCGGAACCGTTCATTAATTATACATAGGTCATTGAGACCCAGGGCTGAGTACATTACTAGACATTTCGGGCATTGAAGCATGTGTATTATCCATCGCGCATGATCAAATACATGATCTGTGAACTAAACGTCTGCGCCGTGACAGTGTAATTAATGTAACCATCTATATAAGGAAAGGTATTTGGGAGCAAAGAATAACCCATTCACTACTGGAGCCTACGCGAGGTCTTGCAACTTTAACACATCAATGCTCACAGCGGTCAAGGACAGCCTAACACTTATAATGATATTTTGCTGACAGAACATAGCCAAGGAAATATTTGATGGAGAAATGCCAATGAGAACATTACCTATAACTCTCTTTCAAATACTTTGTAAAACCATCCCCAATTTCAAAGTTGTTGGCAAAAGTATTAAAGATCCAGAAGACTATTTCTGGCGGAATCTTTAGTATCAGTGGGTTTACCCAGTAATGATTGAGAGCTACTCTACAGAATTCGTCTGAATGTATGATGCGCTTGACAATAACTTGGAAATGAATACATATCTCATAGAATAACTGAAGAAGAGCTGTTGGTACTTTTCTGATTAAACATTTATCCAACTGTTCTATTTCCTGACGGATATCAGATATTGTCATACTGCTTTTGGCAACTACGAGACTTATTTGCCCAAAATCAGTTCGCCATAGAAATAGGTTTAAATCTTAATACTATTTTCTTGGGCTTTTAAGGTTAATGGGAAATGGAACTTTCGGCCAAAATGCTTAACACAATACTGTTTTGTAACCAAGATAGTTTTCTTAGCAAAAGGACACGCGTACGCTTTATGCCTGAATGGTTCAAACCATTCATGCATGTAGCAGCCAAAAAAGATCTGACCCTTTGGTATCTGGTTGCTAAAGGTATTTTAAGAATTGTGTTTGATGGAGGTGTGTTGATCAGAACTCAACCTACAATTCTCCTTCAAATACCTTGTTAATTCTTGATTTATTTCAAAGTTATTTTAAAAGTCTCATGGATCATGACACGTCAATGAAAACCACTGGTCTTTCTTTTCATGCGGTTCACCGATGTGGAGAAATACACTTCTCTTATCCCGCTATGAATGGGGATACGGAATAGTACAATGAGAGGCTAGGCATTGAATTGGATTTAGAAAACCAAAGCACCCGGCGAAAACCAGTTACTCGCAACTTTTAAGAGACGGGAAAAATATCAAACCTTTTAGGTTGAATTCCTGTATCGTCTAAATGTATGGTGCTTTTGAAAAAATGGCATATATTACCATGTTTAAAGAGCGTATACTTCAGAATAAAATCAGAAACGAGATTAGAGATTCTAGAATGTTTGGAGGCCTTCCCTGATGGCATTGCCACTGGCTGCTGATTGTCTCTCACCACAACTCGGGTTCGAATCACGGCTGGGGCATGCGAGAAGGTTGCCAGTGACTTGGGATTAGGCGGTGGTTTTCGCCGAGTACTCCGGTTTCCTCCACCACTTACAACTGGCTAGTTACGCCGTAGCCGCAAAATGACAGACACGTGTCGAAAATCGAAACTCCAGTTTTATGAATTGATCTACGTTTGAATGGAAAATGTAAATGAAAACATCTGCGGAGACTTTTAAAAAATCATCACAAAGGTATCCTCCCAGCAGATTGTAAGATATATAACATAAATATCTGAAAACTCGTGCAGGGTTACTTCAAAAGAAGAATTAATCTATAATTGTGATTTGGGGTCCATCTAATCAGCCAGATGTAGAGGTAAGGAGAGAGAAAAATGCACTTTTTTCTAATTTTGCTTCAAAAAAATTATGAAATTAGCCGAGAATGAGAAGAAATTCATCTTATTCGGCGCAAATCCATTCGAATTCGATACCCTACCGTATTTTGCTGACTTTTAGCGCAAAAAAGGTCAAACATTGTTTCCTGCTTGCCTGTGCAAGTTTCTCTGATTTTGGTCTGCTAAACACATGCATGCATACATACATGTGTGCATGCATGCATACGTACATGCATGCATATATACATACATACATACACACATACATACATGCATACATAGCTTAGCGATGGAATGACGGGTTAATAAAACTAATATCCATCTCTAGAGACAGCTGCTCTCTCTCTCTCTCTCTCTCTCTCTCTCTCTCTCTCTCTCTCTCTCTCTCTCTCTCTCTCTCTCTCTCTCTCTCTCTTTACAGGCAGTCAATCGAGGAAGTTTTGACTGAATCAAAGTCAGTTGATATGAGACCGGTCTATGCAATGGCAAATTTTACAAAAATGGTTAAATATAATCATTAATAAGATAGTGAATAACTCTTACCCTCTCTTCTTCGTTGTGCACACTACGTTTGGCTGGTCTGCATGTTACAGATGCGATGACAGCCAATATAGCGAAACAGACATAGAGACGCGCCATGATCCTTCACCTGTTCTTCCCGTCCGAGAGAGTGACCGTACCGAGGCACCCCTTCAGCTTATAAACCCCATAGAACCCTGCGCAGGCTATTTGGAGAGGGCGTATTTGTTGGCTACCCCATTCACTACGAAGGTGGTCAAGCCCATTGACCCACCCACGTAAAATCCATAAATAAACCCGAAACCTATGCCCCTTATTGTAAGCCTCCAGACCCTAACGCATTCGTGCCTCTGGCAACCCAAAACCTTTGCTACACGCTATTCAATGGGAATTGCACTGACAAAATAATCTTTAATAAAAATATTTGTGAGAGAAGCTTTAATACGAATCTAACTGACAACTCTCCTTCCGATATTATTACAATTTATGTTGATTAAAAACGTTATTTGCAAAAGTACCATAAGTGCAGACGACACAGAAGAAGAAGTCTCTATTTATAATTTGGTTAATTATGAAGCAGTCAGATGTTCTGCCACGAGTAAAACTAAAATGTCCTAAATTGACGGACTGATAGCAATGAAAAAAAAAGAAGTTACCCTTACCCCTTTAAACAATATATATATATATATATATATATATATATATATATATATATATATATATATATATATATATATATATATATATATATATATATATATATATATATATATCATATTCGTATATTTTACTTTATGAAAAAGCCTCTCTGATGAGAACACCCAATAATGTAAAAGATGTGCACATCTCCAAGGTTTCACTGAATGTTTGAGTATTGCAGGTTAGTTGTCATGACATGATGATTGCATCATTTAACGAGTGTATATTTTGACAAAAGGTGAGTGACCACATTGTCCCCGGTAATGTCCCAGGTACGTGTTCCGTGAAGCGTTAGCGAATGACCTTC
>OZ012695.1:39038690-39086936 GCA_963942565.1 Maea johnstoni | reverse complement strand
CGCTCACTAAATTAAGCACCTTCTATATATATATATATATATATATATATATATATATATATATATATATATATATATATATATATATATATATATATATATATATATATACATATATATATATATATATATATATATATATATATATATATATATATATATATATATATACATGTACATACATATATACATATCTATATAATATACATATATATATATATATATATATATATATACATATACATATATATACATATATATACATATATATATATATATATATATATATATATATATACATATATATACATATATATATATATATATATATATATATATATATATATATATATATATATATATATATATATACATATATATATACATATTACATTGAAGGAGTACATGATTCGCATCCTTGAGCGTAAAATTAAAGTTACTACATACTCGCTCACTAAATTAAGCACCTTCTAATGCTAATTTGTCATTTTTTAATTGCCTCACATTGCAGATTAATATATGGCCTCATGTCTACCCTCTAATAAACTTTTTGCGGTAACGTTGCGTTCCTGAATAGACCGAGGAAAAAATAATAACATAGCGCATGTAGGCCTATATTTTGAAGACTAATTTATTGAGGGTGATACGAATTCCAGAATATAGTGAATATATGCCAAATCTTACAGTTTATTGCATTATTGGTCAAGTTCATAACACAATTGGCAACCCTCTTGTATTATACACTTGTTTAGGTGTTATAACACGATCGAAATTTACACATCAGAATAATTACACTTAAAAAATAAACTGCTCAAACATCTTTTATCTTGGTACAAAGGGGTTATCAAATCATCAACCTCAATGCAAATCCATACAATTTAGACATTCAAACGTAACACGAATACTATGGGCAGTGCCAAGTACTTGGATCTCAAAACCCAGTCCTAAATATACTTGATAATCTATTAGATACTGTATACGGCTTTAATTTGGAGTGCTAAAATTTCGCTTATAAGCCCTGCTGGAGGGTGTTGTACTAGTTGAAGTTCGCGCATTCAAACTAAATCACATAAAAGCAGGATATTTTATTTGAATGTCATTTTGGCGCTATCACAGGGAGCTTGAAAATAGAGATGACTAAATGCCTGTCAAAAATACCAGTTATACAGTTATACAACTGCTTAATTGCCAGATGTGTATTGAAAAAAATTCCAATTAAGCTTGAAATCTGCAATTACACCTAGGTTTCTGGGACTAAGAATTTCATTGGTTCTGGTGAACTGTGGAAAAAGTATTTTCGATATGGCATCAAAGATGGCCACCAAATTAGGAGAAAGATTCCCTTGCAAATTCCTCACATGCACTGAACCAGATTCTAACCAGGCAATGGTGAGAGATTTCCTAATATGGATGTGTTTGGTTGGAAAGAGGATATAGGGTATTTTGTTGTACAATATATAAAACACAAGAAAGCATATATTCCATAGACTTTATTTAGCAATTGACTACACAAACGTGTGCCAAACATACAATAATAATAATGATATAATAACGCCGGCTTTACACATCAAAATATACAAAATAATTCCTCCCAAATAAATCATGACATCAGCAAAAATCCATATGAAAAAATCCAGCTACAAATATAGTCTGTGAGGAAAAAAACCTTGTGAAAAATCCTTTTAATCTCACTTTCCATTTGATTATTTCAATCTAGTAGCAATATTGTGGTCACACCCGAGTGAAAATTTATAAAACTAGAGATGTGTATAAGATTGTATATATGAACTAGCACTGGTGACTAGAACATAAAGATAAGAACTTACCTTCTCAGCATTCACCACCTCAATTGTTTGGATTTTGAGTTTCCTTTGCCGTCACATTTTTGCTCATTGAGTCTAAATCAGAAGCCAGTTGTTAATGGGAGAAAAACTTAAGCCCTCTGACAATTTTCTCAAATGCCGCGAGTGGCAGGGTTAAGCGGTGGTTTTCTCCAATTTTCACCACTATCAACCATTCCTATGCTGAAACTACTTTCGTCCAAAGCACACGGACACAAAGATTTTTGAAAACCATCTAAACCCTGTCATGTTGGTATTCATTGGATAGCTCTGCTGAGTATTCTCAGATGAGCACCCACATGCCAGGGTTTTTAGTCATTTTCTTACCAATTTTACAAGTTTTTTTTGCGTCATTTTGTATTGGCCAAATTAGCCACCAGCAGCATGTCACAATTAAGCCACACTATGATGGAGATATTGGGGATGTAAATTCAAAGTTGCTCTGTGACTAAGGACTAATGACTCTTCATGATTAGATGGATGCCCCTATTCAGCTCACTTGACACCTGAATATCCCAATAATAGCTGGACAAAAGCAATTTTTCCCTCTGCTAGTTTCATTTGAGAAATATCACAAGACATTGAATTGAATACAGTCATCATTTTTCCTTTCAAATTCTTGCTTTACACCATTCATTTCGATTTTGGTTTTCTGTCTCATCACAATATATGACCCAAGCTGAAGTCAGTAATGTACATACTAACAAACACATAAACATAAACAAGTTCTTATTATAGTATAGATAGACCACATGACTAAAAAATATTTAATAAGAATCAGGTATTCACTGTAACAAAATATAAACTGTAATTAATATCATTTCTCTCATATCCTCCTAGGCACTATGGCTATATAGTTACATATACTGCTGGCGCTTCTCTTTTTACCTGCATCCATACATACCCAATAGTCCTATACCCAACTATGCTAGTCAGGTCACTAGCTGATTTGGTGCATGGGTTAACCCATTAACGTATATAAGCTCATCTTGAAATTGTTGACCGGATCTTTGGTGCTAATGACAATAACTTTGGAATTGCGTGATTTTACAAAGTATTCGAAGGAGAGAAATCATTTTGAGAATTACAGTATACCTTTCAAGCTTAAACCTAAAACCTGTCCAGGTAGACTGATAAATCCTCTGATGTTTCTTAAGATTGAGGTACTTGAATAAAATCAGATTAAGGTACCAAGAACAGCTATCAGTGAATTAAATGCTATAAAGAATAAGTGTTTTTGTGTCCTACTTCATGTTTGTTGCAAGGATTGATGACCTAATTATTGATGACCTAATTAATCAATACAACTGCTTAGTGAAACTGATGCATTCCTCTGGTGAACTTCTAAAATAGTGTACTTAATTGTGTATTTCTCACCCCAAAATGAGAACTTCTCAAATATCCATTGGGTAATTCGATCCCCACCCAAAAAGAGAACTTCTCACATATTGCACTCTAAGTAAATTCTTTGAAGTTCTCTGTGTCAATCTGTACACAGGGGGTATGAGTTTTGTTTGGAACTAACAATAATATTCAAGCACGCCCATTACCATATGATGCTATATACAGTCATGATATGTGGTATTTGGTGACCTTTTAATGACCTTTTGGTGACCTCTGACCTGCACAGACTACACTGCCACCTATAGTCAGTTAGCCCAACCACCAAGAACCTCTACCAGACATACCTTACACTAATTATATGCACCCTAACCCTATCGAGTTATACCCCAACGAGTTCGGTATGGTTAATGGTTATAAGCGTCCTACATTGATACCCAAACTTGTATGATACAGTGAATGATTATGCGCACCCGCCTCATACCCCTTAAACACCCTGAACCCAGAAGAGTACCTCCTCTGTGGGGGGTCTAACAAGAATACAGATCTATAAAGTCAGCCATAATCAGCTGAAATACTTGAATAAACATTTTGAAACCCCATCTTTGAAAAAACAGACATTCCTATACAGGTAACCTTCCTCAACTTGAACAAGTTGGGTCCAGTGTTTTTTATAGGACAGAGTAGACAAATTCTGAATAAGATATTCAGTGAAATCTCTCATTGTGAACACCTCAGAGATGTGAACATCCCCTATTGTGAACACTTTTACCCTGGTCCCAGGGTGTTCACATCCGTGGTTTCACTGAAATTTAACCCTTCCACTGCTGAAGCTACTTTCATCCAAAGCACAAGGACGCAAAGATTTTTGAAAAACATATAAACCCTGTCATGTTGGTATTCATTAGATATCTCTCACTCAGAACTCTCAGATGAGTACCCATACTCCTGGGTTTCAGTCAATTTGCAGGTTTTTTGCAGCATTTTGTATTGGCCAAATTAGCCACCAACAGCACAAGGGTTTAATGATAAGGATATGTATGTACCAGGCTGCATTGCATTGCTACATACATTTAAACCAAGTATATGCATAACAACTGCCTGGCTTAATGGAGGTTGCCTGTATTTGTAGTGTTTTTAAAAGTTAATAACATACCTTCCAATTTTTCGAACCACTAATTTGCTGCGGTGCTGAATGTGTGAAAGATAGAACTACAACATCCCTTGATTATCACGGTCCTTCTCAGCATTGGGAGCGGACTACAAGATCATTCGCACCTATACATTCCTACAATGTACTCAGAAATCCCTTACACTCAAACTAACTTAATTCAATTCATGATATTCTCCATTGAGGAATGATAAAATGAGAATATTTCCCCAATATCAGTACTATCCTGATAGAGAACCACATCTTATAACCACTAGATTGCCATGTTATCAGAACCTACCATTTGCAGAAGTGGTCCCTTACAGAAATCCTACACTATAAGAGTATTTATTCATATATCAGTCATTCAGGGATATAAACCATGAAAATGTTTCCAATATTTTCATGCAACTATTTCATAATAAATTCATCATTTTTTCCCCACATAATTCATATCAACAACTTCACAAACAGATTGGTATTAGGGAAAAAACTACAACATTCACAACAATAATAAAAATTTACAAAATCTCTCAATATTGCATCTCTTCCTTGAATTTACCACTCATACTTATACTCATGAATTAGCTCTACATACTGTAGAATAGGATATGATTCCAAGCATGTAATTAATCCGAATTTACCGAATTAGAAAATCTCGATATAACTAAATCCGGAATAAAATCTGCAGCCATCTGTGTAAATGTGTAATAATGACTGTTCGGTAAAATTAAATTGGGAAAGGTCATTTTATTTTTTACCAAATTCGGTATATTTGCACCATGGATTAATTTCCTATTCTACAGTATTTCTATGAATGTACGCAAGGTGATGATACGTTGATGGTGTTTGAGGAATACCTTTTAACTTCCCAGCAGTTATTGAAATCATCTTCCTCTCAACCCGAGAAGCATTTCTATGTACAGCTTTGAAATGGCAATGGTTTAATGAAGCACTTTAACGGCTTTGCTGCCTGTCTTAAATAAAACAATCAATGACATAATGTTATGTTTAACAATTCCTCTCTATTTCATGACATGACTTATATTGTTACCTCTGGAGATCTAACCCTCTGGTAACTGCGAATCAAATGAATAACTTCATACATGCAATGGCATTTTGACTGGAGCTCAGAAATGAACTTCACAGTCCCAAACGCAACCTCATATATATATATATATATATATATATATATATATATATATATATATATATATATATATATATATATATATATATATATATATATATATATATATATATATATATATATATATATATATATATATATATATATATATAAATATATATATATATATATACATATATATACAATACATATATGTATATATATATATATATGTATATGTATACATAAGCACATATATATATATATAAATATATATATATATATATATATATATATATATATATATATATATATATATATATATATATATATATGTGTGTGTATACATACATACATATATATATATATATAAATATACATATATATACTCACATACATACATATCAAGTTGAGCCTATTTAGGCCAAAAAACATCATTGCTTTTGTAAAGCAGCTCTAGAGCACTCAGCTTTATAAGAATGCAACCATGATCCCACAATACCTACATACAATACTTATATGTACACTTATAAATCTTATTTCCACATCTACGTTAGAGTCTATATAAGTTAAATAAAACAGTTTTTCCAGTGACCTTTTTTTGAAAATTATTCAATATTCACCTTGAACAATCAATGTTAAAAGTTGATTGTCTATTTCATTTCATTACTAGAAAATAAAAAAATCAATTGTATATTATACATATCATTTTTTGTGAACAATAGACTTGAAAATTGTATTTCCTTTTGAAAGTGCAATTTGATGTCCCTTTTTCAAAGAATGACTATAAAACTATGCAAGACAGTATTAGCATCACATTTTTTGCCTTCACTTTCATGTAATACGGCTAAAAGTTAACACAATATTGTTTGTTGAATTAATTATCGCTAGATCTCAAAATTGAGCAAACATTATTCATCCTTGATGATACTTTTTCAGGTACATTTCAGGCAGCTTTTTTACAATGGAAATATTACAAAAAGGCACAGAATCAAGAAGCCTAAAACATCCTCAAGTATTCAACAAATACTATCAGCACTAAGGAATGCATAGCAAACTTGTTACTTATAAATTCATGAATTCATTATTAACTGCTTATTAGCAACTGTAAGTAATGAAAGTTAACAGACTGCGACTCAGCAAAACCTGGTCAAACATATGAATGAAATATGTTATCAAGGTGGCGCTGCCCAAATTTACTACTTTCATAATATAAGAGCATCTCCCTTCAGCATCTTTTGGGAGTTAGATCTATTAATATCCATTTATGCCCAGGCAAGTATTGCTGTGAGTCTGGGTTAAGCTGCAGTAGGCTGCCTAAACCTTAAGTAGGGAAGGAAAACCTTCACCTGACTAAACAAAATAAGAAAGCTCCTAAACTTTCTCATAGGAAATCGTCAAAATTCCTCATGGGTAGGTGGCGCCCCCTGGATGGCCACCCTTTCTTATAGATCAGTGGCGCCCCCTGTTTCAATACAATTCCTCATGGGTAGGTGGCGCCCCCTGGATGGCCACCCTTTCTTATAGATCAGTGACGCACCCTGTTTCAACACAATTTCTCATGGAAATTTAGTGGGCCAGGGTTCACCACAATTGCTTATGGGTAGATGGCGCCTACTGGATCAGCACAATTCTCATGGGAAAGTTTCGTCCACTTTCTTATAGCAAGTCGTCTGCTTTAGTGTCTGAACAAGTTGGCCTTTTCCATAGGAAAGGGGCATCACCTTTATTCTATCCAAAGACTGTCAACGTTTTGTAGCCAATTATGAAAAAATGGCGCCTACTGGATCAACACAACACTAGTACCCATAGAAGATTGTGTCCACTTTCTTATGGCAAGTCGTCTGCTTTAGTTTCTGACCAACGTGGCCATACTGTATTCCATATTAAGTGACAGCGCCTTTATTCTCTCAAAAAAACTGTCGACACTTCATAGCCTTTTATGGGAAGGTGGCGCCACCTGGATCAACACAATACCCACAGAAGGTTAAGTCCATTTTCTTATGGCAAGCTTTCAGTCTCTGAGCAGGGTGGCCATAGGAAAGTGACATCGCCTTTATTGTCTCAAAAAACTGTAGACACTTTGTACCCAGGTGGCACACCTGCATCAACACAATTACCATGGATGATTGTGTCCACTTTCTTATGGCAAGTCGTCCACTTATTTGTGTCTGAGCAAAGTGGCCATACTGTATTCCATAAAAAAGTGGCATCGCCTTTATTCTCTCCGAAAATTCTAGATGTTCCGTAGCCTCTCATGGGAAGGTGGCGCCCCCTGGGTGCATGACGGACTGCTGCTGTGTGGTGGAGTTCTCCTTGAGGAAGGAGGGAATGGCGGTCTCTCGGATGTGGACGAGTTTGGTGTCCATCACCTGGCAGTCGATCTGCATCATGGCGACGCTTCCCGCCGGCGCCTGCAGCGACTCTGAAAAATCAGCAAATAAAAGGTTTTTATTAATTAATACATGTAGCGACTGCAAAATCATCAAAATAAAATATTTAACCCATTAATGCATGCAGCAGCAGGCAAAATCAGCCTGAAGTCTATCAGGCTGTAATTCATCAAAATAAAATGTTTAACCCAATAACAGGGATTGGTACCGGTACTCGATATGATACCAAATATCAATAATTAACAGGAAAAATTATTGTATCGTTTAAGATCTGAAATACCATACTGCTTAACTGTATGAAATTGATTTGTATGCTACAAGGATATCTTCAAACAAAGGCAGTTTGCTATTAATTTGGAAATTTTTATTGATGGTGACGTTGCTAAATTTGACAAATTTAAGTCACTGGAAGGCAGGAGGTATCATTAAAAATATTGCTATGATATTGTATCGTTAAGGAAATATCAATATTTTGTTTCACAAAGATTTTAAAGGTGCCAATCCGATTCATGTATACAGCAGCCAAAATCAGCATGAGAAATTATTTGAAGGATAAATGTGAATCAAAACACTATAAATAGAACTCTCTGAAATTTCTGTTCTCCAATCCACACTCCGGTTTTATTACAGGGCTCGACGCTAACAGTGGTCCTATGGCCCTAGGCCAGTAAAAATTCCCGAAAATGGCTTTGGGCCAGTAAAATAAGACTTCAACTGGTCCTACAGGGCCAGTAAACATTTGAGGGCATTTTATTAACAAGCTTCCTCTCAAGAATATCCCAAATTTATTTGAAATAAATGAAGAGAAAATAAACAAAAATAAATGTTGTTTGTCAGTTTTAAGCAATGATTTTTTTCTTATAATGTTAAAAGATTTCTAGGACCAGTAAACATTTTGCAGGACCAGTATATCCTCGGTGTTACTGGTCCTACAGGGCCAGTACCATTTTGAGTTAGCGTTGAGGCCTGTATTACTATAAATAGAACTCTCCTACAAATATTTTGTAACTTCTTTCTGATTTTAACAAGTCTTAGAAAATGTTTGTGGGATTCTGTGGCACTAATATTATGGGCTCATACAGTGGTGAGTGTAGAATTTGAGTTTCATCTCTTTTTTTTTGCAAAGTTTATTTTTGCCATAACTAATTACCCTACAATAGTGGCAATAAAAGCAATTGTTGGCACAGCATACCCGTGGTTAAAAGATGATATTTTAAGGGTTCTCTGTGACTTACCATTGAGCGTGAGTGCAGGCATGACCAGAGACATTCTTGGCCTCATGGTTTTGTTGTGTGCCGTGGCCGGCAGCAGGAGGTGGTCCCGCTTGAAGGACACCACATAGAACGTGTCGTTCCTCCGATGGATGTCGCGCAGAAAATCGCCGTAGCTACTGTCAGGACCTTGGAATACCTGCACCTGGTATTTGCTCTCAGAACTGCAAGCAAAGGAAAATAGAATAGAATCTAACATCATTTTCACACATTTTTACGAGAATGTATAGGGGCAAGTACTGAATGAAACTCTCTTATTTTTCTTCTGAAGAAGTATACTTTTTATGAAGATTTGGATAAAGAAATTACTGTATAAATGGAATTTTTCTAACAAGCATTTAATTTACGCTATTTTTGCACTCCCCATGATAGCGCCAAAATAACATTCTTCAAATAAATATCATGTTTTATATCTCCGACCTGCTGAGTACTTGAATGTATGAATTTAATGTAGCACAAATACCCTCAAGCAGGGCTGTAAAGCTAAATATTTAGCGAGCTCCAAAATAAAGCCATATACACTTAGTCATTTGTCAGTCTTTTGCCATAAAATAACAGTTTTTGATGAAGGGAACTGGGTTACCTAAGGAGAACCACACCAAAGGTGCCAAAAATTATGAAATCCTTGACCAAAGGTCTGAAAAACTGTATTAATATATATAGGAACTTACCTAGATCCGGCCGTGTACTTGAGATCTACCTGTCCGCGTAGGGCTGCCTTGAGTTTGCGCGGGGGCAGGTACTGTTTGCGCGTCTTGCGCCGGGGCTTGGCGCTGTTCTCCCGCGACTGGCCGCCGGCGCCGTGAAGCTTACTATTGACCTTCTCAGTGTTCAGACGATGCTCCTCCTTATGGCGATGCACCCACCCGGCGAGATCATTCGCCAACCTGAAATGCAATTACACACAATGCTTTGTTAAGTTATCTAGTTTATTTCAAGTTCTGATGTATTTTTTGTACCAGTTCTGTTTGAGTTATCTATGTTGTATGTTATTTCAATAGGTTTAGTATGTATTTTTTAAACTTTGTAATAAAGTGGTCAATAAAGAATACGATACAATACAATACTTATATGATCCTATGTTTTAGCCAGGATTTAGAATTAAAGATCATTTGCCAACCTAAAATGCAGATACACACTTATATGATCCTATGTTTTAGCCAAGATTTAAAATTTAAGATCATTCGTTGACCTAAAATGCATTTGCACACTTATATGATCCTTTTTTTTGGCCGGAATTTAGAATTTAAGATCATCCTAAAATGCAAATAAACACTGCTATGATCCTGTTTTAGCCAGGTTTTAGAATTTAAGACCATTCGCCAAACTAAAATGCAAATACATACTTATATGATCTTATTGTTTAGCCAGGATATAGAATTCAAGATCATTTGCCATCTTAAAACGCAATGCAAATACACAGTTATGTCACATTTTCAAAAAATCCCTATTGATATTTTCAGTCTTGATGCCTGATTTTTGAGGGTTTGGGTGTTTAAATAACATGTGTAGCTCTAGGAGTAGCAATCACCTTGCAGTCAACTTACCGTAAGGACTCGGTGCTGTTGAGATAGGTTGGACAGAACGTCCCGAGACTCTCCAGATCTTTGAGTAACATGAGGTCCTTGCGGTCAACTTGACCCATGGACGCTGAGATTTCTAGGCTCTTCTGTAGCTGCCCCACCGTGTCCTGGAGCATGCGCACGTTGGCATTAAAATGGCCGCTGCGCGGGAACTGCTCGTCCGGTACAGCGAGCAGGTTCCGACCGGAGGCATGGTGGACGGGACTCGTGAAGGAGTTCAGGTGATTTTTTGATGAGGAGAGAAATATACCACTGGAAGAAAAAAATGGCAATGAAACACATGTATTAATTACTTATATATAAAAAGATATCTCTTTTCTTAGAGCATTATGAGGGAAGAATGTATGCTACATGGGTAAAAATTGACGGGCCCGTACGAGCCTGTGTACTAAATAATTTATACAACCCCGCCACCAGTTCACCTTTTCTATGCAAGTAAAGGTACTTCAAATGACTGCAAAGCCATCATTATGCTTTTGAATGTCAGGTTCAGAGATGAAAACATTAATTTCCAGGGCTTGCAGCAATTTCTAGTCGATTTGACTTCGGAAGCACCCTTCCTTGCAAAAATGCATGTATGATACCAAATTGAATTTCAGAAATTTCTGCCGCCTGAGAAAATGTGTTTTTATTTTATATTTTACAAACCTTAGTGGTCCAAGATTGAGCCCGAACATGAAGACAGCTGCGAGAAGGAATGTAGCGGTTCTCTTATTGGACCCAATACCACTGGTCTTCTTTAGTCTCTCATTCTGAAAAATAATCAGAAATACTCAAATAACGAAATATGGAGTATATCGTTTTATAGTCTTGAAATAAACCGGATCCAGCAAGTTATGTCAAAATAAATCACTCAGAAATATTGTGCAATTGACAGTTTTGAACACCATATTTATTTATCCATTGTTAGACCCTGTACTTAAGGACACCTGATGCGTCAAATGGTGTTCTTCAAATGATAATATTCCTTTGACCTTTATTCGAAAATGTCACTTTTATTACAGCCAAAAGGGCAAATAAAGACCCCACACTGTTTTCATTGACCTTCGGGGCGTTGGGGCTAGCTAGACCTCTGTAGATGGCAATATATGTGATGAATGCCCGCTCACCTCCACCTGTAATTGTTGAACTTTTTGTATGAGCAGCTCGTTCTCCTGTTTTAACCTGTCGTTCTCCTTGGAGTATTCCTGAAGCTGACCCTCCAGGCCCGTCATGTACTACAAAAACAACACAAGACATGTCTTACTTTCGCAAAGAGAAATGTTACTTTTGAAGAAGAAATGTTGATCAGAACACTACCAACATAACCAAAGCTATCCGGTCAGCTGTAGTACGAAACTAGCATAGTGATCAGATGTCCAAATATTGGTGTGCAGATAATAAAGGCAAACTCAGGAGATGCGCAAAGTACACATTAAAGGACAAGATTACACCATGAATAAAACATAGGCCCAAACAGTTTTATAGAGTATTTTCTACTTGAACCGAAGTTCCCACCACTGCCATCCTTCATACAAGAAGTATATTGCTGTTTAAACACATCCTAACACACACAAAATGCAGGTACTGGAAGCGGCAATTTTAATATATTGATAGCTTATCTGGAGCTGCTTGGTACACACTTGTCATTAGCAGCTACCTTACTGCTAGTGACAAGTATGTACCATGCAGCTATTTGAGCCTATGTTTTATTCATGGTGCAGGGCACGACGTTAACTTTTGCAGCGACTTGCCCCGTAGGGCAAGTGAGATTTAATTTTCACTTGCCCTACTCCAACTTTCACTTGCCCTTGAAAGCTTGTATGTTTGATAATATTTCATTTAAAACCCAGTAGAACATGGTTCTGGCATGTGAAAGCATATTTTCAAGGACAAGCTTGGATGCCAGACCAAGAAACTTGCCCACATTCTCAAAAGTAAACCTGAAATATACAAAGCATACTTTCCCAGTGGGGCAAGCAAGATGCAGTTTTCACCTGCCCCACAGCTATAATATAGCACCAATGTCGAGACCTGTGGTGTAATTGTCCTTTATCTAAACTGCCGCATTATTGAGAGTAATCAGAGAGATTTGTGAGGGATTGGTTATTACTAATAATAAAGATTTTCTCCCACTCTGAGGTGTGTTTTACAGTTAAGGATAAGTCGTCCTCAATGGGTTGTCTTCAATGGGGTTAAAGGTCAAACTAGTGTAATTGTCCAATCAGATCCATCAGAACCTCTATATCCTCACCTCTTTCTTCCTCTTCCTGGACAGACATGCAGACTCGCGATTCTTGATCATCCTCTGCTGACGTTTCACTGCCTTATTCTGAAAAACAACATCAAGACACTCAGTGGAGAAATCTTAAAAACGTTTTTTGTTTGCAAGAACGGTTTGAAAAGAAAACAACATTTTTTTTTATGCTTGAATTACTTTGCCTTTGCATATTGGGGTGTCCTTTTTTTCAAGGGAAACCACAATATACTAGGATTACCACCACAAACATGTACTTACCGATTGAAATAAGGCATAAGGCCATATAAAATGCCATGGGATGGGATTTGGTTTGAAGATGACACTTTAAGAAATTATTCCCACAAAGATGTGGGACTTAGCCAGGACCTGTCTTTTGGACAGTCAGTTTCCTGAAAACCTCCCTTTTCAGGCAAAGTTTTTCTATGAAGAATTTTCAATTTTTGACTTTTAGAGAGTAGTAACCAAATATTTCAGTAACAAACCATCTTTTAGGACATAGTTGAAGTATAAAATGCTCTTTTTGACACAATAGGCTATAAAATCTAGTTGGTATAAAGATTTGAAGGAGACAAGTAGCCAAATCTGGACGGGCAGAAATTTTGGAATTGCTGTTTTGGACAGGCATTTTTGAAATCCTGGCTAAGAGCCTGCCCAGACGCCCTGCTGACTAAGACTATGAGAGTACATTGTACTTACATCATTGTTGTCATTTAATAGCAGGGTGGGGTTGGCTGCAATGATGGGTGCGATTGGCGACGTAGGTTTAGGGGGCGCTACTACTGCTGGCGTCGTTGTCGTGAGTTTCGTATCGGTTTTGGTTGGCGGATGGAACTTGAGTACTCCCTGTGACGTCAACTTAGCAAACTCTTCAGCTGTTAGGACCAATGGTTTACCTGGGACTGAGAAAAACATGAACACATAGAATCAGCTACATTACAGACATTACATTTCTGCAACCCCCTGTACCTTAACCCAATAGCACTCAGACTTTCTCTAGAAAGTATCGTCTGCTTCTCTCATATTTTCGTAAATAACTTTTGAATAAAGCGAAAGTTCAAAAAGAATTTGAGGGGAAGTTGTTGTTTGCCTTCTGATAAACATTTCTCCTTCAAATGTTTTCAAGAAAATTCTTTTGTAAGTAAAATATATTCAAAATCATCAGGCCTCTTTTGGCCGCTCTGAGCATTAATGGGTTAATACTTGAAAAGATTTCGCTACAACATGAACAGGTCAATATTGCATCCTGAACTTTAAAACTAAAAAGAATTTGATTTTTGATACTGCATTCTGAATTTCAGAATTTTAAAGAATTCAGTTTTTAAATAAGTAAATAACATGATACTATATCAGCATTGATGACAAGCCTAATTTTCAGCCTCTCATTCTGAACCATTTAATCAGAAATAAACCCAATTTAATATATCTGAATGAAGATCAATTTCGGAAAAATATTATAGTTTCACCACTCACCTGTAGGGGGCAGTGCTGATGCTGCCTTGGGAGGTGGTGCCACCGCGATGGGCCGTGGCTGTATCTTCACTTTACTATTCACCACTCCATTGGTAGTTTTCACATTATGCGCTGTCAACACATTACTGGGTACAAGTGTCACTGGGTTCACAACCGTGCTACCATTGAGTTTGGGTGCCAACACCCCATTATGGGGTAGTGTCACTATGATATTGTCTTTTGAGTCTTTAGGTAGTGTGAAGGCAAGTTTGGTGCATTTTGATGGTGGTGGTCCGAGAATGTCGTTGGCTTCTCTGGGTGGTGTTAATATTGATGACTCGAGCTTGATGTCTGTTTCCAGCATAGGAAAGTCTATGAGTGGCTGAAAAAAAATAAAACATTTTTTTGGTAAAATTCAAACATATTTTCCAATTGCAAATTCCAAACAAATTATATAAACAGTTTTGAACATGATATTAGATATGCATAAGGTTGTATATCAGAACAAAAGGTCTACAATAATACTATCAGAATTATAAAGTTACTAGTGTACAAATCAGAATCCCATGCCGATATTCCAATGCAAGCACACTCTGTTTTAGAAAATGGTTTGCTAGGATAAGATTTTGTTATACCCCCATAATTGAAAACTATTTGTGGTAATTTAAGCCTGTGTGAGAGGTTTTTCTGGAAACTGCCTGTCCAAAAGCAGGGACTGACACTTAAATTCCAGACTAGGTCCCAGAAAATTTCTTTTGATATTAAAGAACTAGTGGTAAAAACAGGATTTCTGGTTACTACAGGTGAACTTGGATATGACGGACTACTGTATGTTTGCATATGACGGACGATATACTTGGTCCCAGTCCCATGCATATCAAGTATTCGTCATATATATACGATAGATTTTGCATATGACTGACCAATTTCCTGGTCCCATTGAGTCTG
The DNA here is from genome assembly GCA_963942565.1 of Maea johnstoni. Lineage (NCBI taxonomy): Eukaryota > Metazoa > Annelida > Polychaeta > Spionida > Magelonidae > Maea > Maea johnstoni. Next base: position 39,071,592 of record OZ012695.1, on the reverse strand, counting down.
TCATATCCAAGTTCCCCTGTATACATACACTAGTCTGAAAAATCTAGGGACCCACAGCAAAATCTAGGGACATATGCCCCTGGGAAAGTTGAACCCTGCCAAAAGGCAGGCTGGATGGGTCCTGGCTAAGTGCCTGCAAAGTAAGGCCCTGATCGGCTGCCACTGATAGCTTACTTCTACCTGTATTATCAGTATTATATCACTATGGCAGTATGCTATGATAGCTTACCTCTACCTGTATGCCTGTGTGTGTGATGAGAGAGTCTGCTGAGCTGTCTGAGCAATGTCTATGATAGCTTACCTCTACCTGTATGCCTGTGTGTGTGATGAGAGAGTCTGCTGAGCTGTCTGAGCAATGTCTATGATAGCTTACCTCTACCTGTATGCCTGTGTGTGTGATGAGAGAGTCTGCCGAGCTGTCTGAGCAATGTCTATGATAGCTTACCTCTACCTGTATGCCTGTGTGTGTGATGAGAGAGTCTGCTGAGCTGTCTGAGCAATGTCTATGATAGCTTACCTCTACCTGTATGCCTGTGTGTGTGATGAGAGAGTCTGCCGAGCTGTCTGAGCAATGTCTATGATAGCTTACCTCTACCTGTATGCCTGTGTGTGTGATGAGAGAGTCTGCCGAGCTGTCTGAGCAATGTCTATGATAGCTTACCTCTACCTGTATGCCTGTGTGTGTGATGAGAGAGTCTGCCGAGCTGTCTGAGCAATGTCTATGATAGCTTACCTCTACCTGTATGCCTGTGTGTGTGATGAGAGAGTCTGCCGAGCTGTCTGAGCAATGTCTGTGATAGCTTACCTCTACCTGTATGCCTGTGTGTGTGATGAGAGAGTCTGCCGAGCTGTCTGAGCAATGTCTGTGATAGCTTACCTCTACCTGTATGCCTGTGTGTGTGATGAGAGAGTCTGCCGAGCTGTCTGAGCAATGTCTATGATAGCTTACCTCTACCTGTATGCCTGTGTGTGTGATGAGAGAGTCTGCCGAGCTGTCTGAGCAATGTCTGTGATAGCTTACCTCTACCTGTATGCCTGTGTGTGTGATGAGAGAGTCTGCCGAGCTGTCTGAGCAATGTCTGTGATAGCTTACCTCTACCTGTATGCCTGTGTGTGTGATGAGAGAGTCTGCTGAGCTGTCTGAGCAATGTGACGAGGCGGGAGACAGCGGCTCTTGCTTCACACTCACACCTGGAAGTAAGAACAAGCAAATTAGAGGCGTTATTAAATCATTCCATTCCAGGATTATCAAATGCATAATAGGTAAATGGCATGTGTATATGAATGTTTGTAATAAATACATGTATTGTATTTCTGCTGAAAAGTAGGATGTCCAAATTTTCTCAATTGCCAATTTTGGGCATCCAGATAGTGTGTATCCGAGATACATACATGCTAAGGCCTACAAAAAAAAAGATGTTTGTTTCCTGTAACCCTACCCTAAAGTTTTTTCTGCCTTTCCAACTCCAAATCAACTTCAAACATGCATAAAACACACATTTTTGAGCAAAAAAATAATCCAAAAAAAATAAATAAATAAATAATTTACCGACCTACCTACCCTATATTTTTTCGGACGGTTACAGGAAACAAACAATTTCTTTTTTTAGGCCTAATCGCACTGGGGATTGTCGAGATAGGTTTGCCTGGTATACTTACTGCTGATGCCGCTGTCGCTGCTCTCTCCCATGTCGTTCCAGGGGTCGCCCATGTCTGTGGAGAAGGTGCTCGTGCTGAAGTCCAGGTCCAGGCCATGGCCATCCAATAACGGCAGCTGAAATATGGCAAAAGGAAGATTCATGAAATAAAATACAGGAAAAGTTTTCACTCATTCGTACATCTAGTGCATTCGACTTTGAGATTGGCAAGCTGAACTCTTCTTGAAATGAATTTAATCATCTCGCACACATGCTTGGGGAGAAAGTAGCTCAGTTGGTTAGGTGTCGGACTAGTAATCGGAGGGTCCCGGGTTCAATTCCCGGCCCGGGCACTTTGGTCTGTCCTTGGGCAAGACAGTTTAAACCATTTTGCTTCAGTCTACCCAGCTGCAAAATGGGTACCTAGCATAAATAAGGCAGTGCTAAGAGTGTGTGCGCTGTATGCCTGTATGCTGCCAGTTGCTCTAGAATATCCCCCGGGGGATTGAAATGGTTTTTGTGTGTGTACAGGCCTGCTAGGGGAGGAAGGTTGTGTGAGCACTTCGGTGGATACAAGACAATAAACCGAATACCTTTATATGTGTGCATGTTTTCTAAGTTATGTTACCACAAAAGCATATATGTGTATATGGTATAGTAAGGGTTAAACACAGACAAAAACATATGACAGCCTACTAAGCCTTGGTGCTGGGCTCTGGATGACCTAGATGCATGACCCAGACTTGTTATGTGAAGTGGGTGGCAGCCCAGGACGCTAACCCCGAGATTAAGCTCCCAGAACGCCATGCCCCACTTCATGTAAACACGCTACCACATGCTGTACTCCCAATAGTCTCAACCACACAGCCAACAGCGGAACATGCCTTAGTCAACATCCAGGAAATGACTCAAAAGTCTAACCCTTCACTGTGCTTTGGCCTAACCCTTAAGCTGCTGGTGGCTAATTTGGCCAATACAAAATGATATAAAAAACCTGAAAAATTAATGAAACCCTGGCACATGGGCACTCATCTGAGAGTACTTAGCAAGAGTTAGTTATTGTATACCAACAAGACAGTAAGCGTTTAGATGGATTTCAAAAATCTTTGCATCCTTGTGGTTTGGATAAGAAGTAGCCTCAGCATTGGCAGGGGTTAACCTATGAATGCCTGTGGCATCCCAAAATGCCCTCACTATTTTGATAATATCTATTTGTCAACAAGGCATACTACAGAAAATATTTGAATGAGTAATGCTAAACAAAACTCCAACTACCCTCTAAATGTTTTGTAAATTAATGCTTAATTCCTAAGTAATTTCCGGAAGTATCATAGGTCCAGACAATGCTCTTCAAAGGTACCCTCAAGTATGAATTGATTGAATATTAATGAAGCACAACCAGCGGAACATGCCTTAGTCAACATCCAAGACAATGACACAAAATTTCAACCTTTTACTGTGCTTAATGAGACAAGATCGTAGCATGTACAGGTGTAAAAAACTTAAGAAGTGGAATATATTAATTTAACAATGCATGCCTGTAGATCACAACAAGTCTTACATTCACATTTTTATTCGAACAAGAACTAAAATATACACTTTTATAAAACTTTTGTTTAAACCATTCTGATAAACGTCTTCCTACAAGTATCTACCATAAGAATTTCACCTGAAAGATATCACCTTATTTGTCACACTATATTGCCTGCTTTTGGCTCATATAGATTAACCCATTCATGATTGAGAGTTTCTCTATCTCTAGAAACTGTCATCTAGATCTTTAATACGATAACTTTAGAATAAAGAATGATTTTTGCAAAATATATAAAGGAGAGTTGTTGTTAATGTTCAGAATACCATTCCTACTTCAAACATTTTTCAAAATTTACTATTGCTTGAAAGATTTCATCAAAATTATTAGGCTGGTTTGGCTGTTGTGAGCATGAACTGGTTAATGTGTTATCAGAAAAACCTTCAATAGATCACCATATTTTATCTGTTGCTCCTATACAAAGGAGTAGGGTGTCGGGTCGTGCAGGGTCGGGTCAGGCCAGTTCTGCAGCACACCGATTCCTAGGGTCACATGACCAAACAAGACCCTGGAGTTGTCACATCAACCTGTCCTTTCCCACAGCTCAACAAGTGTCAACCGTTAACACTTTCCATTCACTTGAATTTGAAATTTCACATTTCGTCACTTTTTCTGCCATATCAGGGCTCAATACTATGAGTGAACTGCTTGCTGCAGGTCAGTAAAAATTCACCATTAGGGATTATGGCCAGTAAAAACTGACCTCAACTAGTGCTACATGGCCAGTAAACATTAAAAGATGTTTTAAGGGAAAATAAAACAGTCAATGAACATTGATGTTTACAGTCCTTTAATACAGGGAAGTTTTAAACATTTCCTTAAATAGAGCCCTTTTCTTGATCTGGCTACTGGACTAATTTATTTCTTTACCTACTCCTAAGCACTTGTGAGTATCTAGCTGGGTATAACAATTTACTCATAGGTACTACTAAGGTAGCCTGTCTCGCAGGCCATGTTAAGATGTCATTATTTGCACATGGATAGATGGCAATGCTATGTGCAAGTGTACAGGTATTGTACAGTAAAAAAAGCTAGATAACGGACGAGGTACAGAGGTGGGGTCCTATTGTGTCAGCCACACAAAGTAGTTATGGTAAAAAAAATCTTCACGGAAATTTCAGCCTGTTTGGAAATGGTATTTTTGGAAACTGCCGGCCCACCAGACAGGCCAGACAGGTTCTGGCTCAATCCTTGCTGCTACTAAGAACTGCTACCGCTATAGTGTACGACCACTGCCACATGTACTACTATGATTACTACGAAGTAGTACTACAAGCATGGGTTAAGTAGGACACTGACACACAGTTGACTAGACAGGGTCAAAAGTACAACCGTTACATGTAGTTTTGCGTACTATACATGGGGGTAGTAGACTGATTTTAGTGTTATGTTGCAACCATGCAGAAGACAAAGGCACATTAATCCTTCCAATGCTAAGGCTACTTTCGTCCAAAACACATGGATGCAAAGATTTTTGAAAATCATTTAAACCTTATCATGCTGGTATTCATTGGATAGCTCACACTGAGTACACTCAGATGAGTACCCATGTGCCAGAGTTTCGGTCATTTTTCAGGTTTTTTGCATCATTTTGTATTGGCCAACTTAGCCACCAGCAGCATAAGGGTTAAGCTTATAACAAAATTCCAATACGTATTTCAATATGACTATTTTGACCTAAGGCTTCTCTAACAGGATCTAAGCTTATTTCAAAATGATATTATCATTCAATCTTAATTATGGAGCTGCTGGAGTAATTATATAATTGGTGATTTGGTGCTAGTAGCCTAACAGTCTGTTCAGCCCTGAAGCCTTGTATGTCCTGAAGTGCTGTAGGCCATATGGGTAGTAGCTATAGTAGTGAAACCCATGGGAATAAGCAATGGTAGTGCACTAGAGAAATTGCATACATTATACCAAAAGTTGATCAACTTTTGATTATACATATTACATGTACATTATATGGCCATCGAAATTAACCCTTGGTTGTTGGTCCCCAGTATTACACATCCTAGAAGTGCAGTATTTCAATCAAGTGTAACCAAGAACAATCTAAACATTTCTCTATTTTTCTTAGGCTTTTTTCTTATCTAAATTTCTGCAACTAAAGCATTGATTATAATTTGTTCTTAATTGAATCAAAATGGTAATAAGTTATGATTACCCTAAAACTGATGAAGAAATGACCTGCTACAGGGCACTCCGGACAGACTACTCTTTGGATAAGGCCTAAAAAAAAAGTTGTTTGTTTCCTGTAACCCTACCCTTACAAGTTTTTATACAAAAAAATCCCTACCCTAAAGTTTTTTCCACCCTCCCAACTTCCAAACTATTGTAAAACATGCATAAACCACACATTTTTGACCCAAAAAATAATGCAATTTTTTTTTTACCGACCCACCTACCCTATTTTTTTTCGGAACGTTACAGAAAAGAAACAATTTCTTTTTTTAGGCCTAAATTCAATGTTTGTGTCCTAGATATCAGTTTAAACAGGAAATCTATACATTATATTATCCCCTTGTTTTAACGTTTGGCACCAGCAATAGATAAACAAAATAATGCTGAAAAGAATAAGTAGAACACACATAAGACGTGTGTCCCAAATATATGCGAATTGGGGAGTTTTCGCATCATAGCGTATCTTTATGTTAGCGACGGTAGCCGCCGCTAACATAAAGAAAGTACAAATAAAAATGTACAGCGTTTTCATACATAGCGAAGCGGAACCACAGGCTATGTAGGCTATATATAAACAGACGCGGACATTGTGTGTTCTACAGTAATAGAACTTGACAGAGAATTCAAGATTGTCTCATTCTGTTCTACTCGAACTATATAGTTACATTAAACACTGTAACAGGAACTGTTCTGATGAATGATTTGCAAATTAACCCCATATCTCATCGTCAGAGCAGAATGACATTATCTAAATATAGTTGAATAGAGGATATTAACCGACTGATGACTCATCTATTGTTATTAAAGCTATCAAAATGTGCACTCATTCAGGATAAATCAACATCATTGTAAAATGATCTATTATTTAAACCATTAAAAATGGATCACAAGCATTACTGGTATTAATCCATTAATGCCCATGTGGGCTATAAGCAGCGTGACATTTTTGATGTTTTGCAGGCAAAAGCAAAGTTGGGAATAATTTGAAGGAGAATATCACCAACAACTCTCCTTCGAAGTATTTTGTAAAATCATTTCTAATTCCAAATCTATTATCAAATGTATCACTGATCAATCCAAAAGGCAATCTAGAGGAACTGTTAAGAATGTATGGGTTAACTAACATATATTCCTTGTCCTGTAGGAAAAACAGAATACATGTGCAGAAAAAATAATTTAACCCATAAGCAAATGGAGCACTTATAATGGAGTAATATTGGTCATGAGGGATAGTACTCACCTCCACATCACTGGATAATGGTGGCATTAAATCCTCCGACAGATTGGCCTCAAGATCGAACAAACCATCTGAAAAACAATAGATACACACATTACAACCTGTATTGATAGAAAACGATAGATAAACACAATACTACCAATATTGATTGAAAACAATAGAAATACACATTGCTACCAATATTGATTGAAAACATTAGAAAAACACACTACTACCAATATTGATTGAAAACAATAGAAAAACACACTACTACCAATATTGATTGAAAACAATAGAACAACACACTACTACCAATATTGACAGAAAAAGACGAGACACTTAGTGGTTATTCTAATCAATGACTGCAAGAAATGGGAGTATTGCAGACAAGGGCTACACAAGTGGAAACAGGCTACTTGGTGGACATTCCTAAAATTGTAAGAAATTTGAGGTACCTATAAGATATCTTTATCTGTATGTTTCCATACCAACATGTTTCAATGTGAACATGTTCCCATATTAACGGATTCCCTTAGCAACAAGTTGCCATGGCAAACAGGTTGTCATATTAACGTTCCAACAAGGAAATATTTCCCATATCAACATATTGCCGTAAAATACAGATGAATAGATTCTGCCATCAGAAGGTGACCACCGAAAGGTTGCAAATTACCAGCAAGTTGCCATATACCAACTAGATGCCAACACGTTGCCAAACCAATGTGTTTCCTTAGCAACAAGTTGCCATAATGATAGGTTTTCCTACCAACAACTGATCACAAGTTGCCATAGCAATGTTTCCATCCCAACAAATTCCCATACCAACAAGTTGCCATAGTGACCAGTTTTCCTCCCAATGACTGATAACAAGTTGCCATAGCAATTGATTTCCATCCCAAAAACTCCCATACCAACAAGTTGCCATAGTGATAGGTTTTCCTACCAAAAACTGATAACAACTTGCCATGCAGCAATATGTTTCTATCCCAAGAAATTCCCATACCAACAACTTGTCCTATCGAGAGTTCTCAGACTGCCAGGTCTGTGTGTTTGTCTGTGTTCAGTGTATCAGATGATGTAGTAGCGTCCTGTTCATACCTGCACTATGCACCAATGGGTTTTCTGTGTGACTTATCTCCCCGACACCCTTCACACAATAGCAGGAGCCTTTGTTCAGGGAATATACAGCTAGGAGAGATGCCACATGTATGATTCAATGCAACATCAGAGAAACATCCCTGTTAACCCATTCATGTTTCAATGTTCCTTAAGTGTAACCAACACATGTTTTTCATTTTCCAGTAAATTTCAAGCATAACCAGAGTATGCTAGACTTGAGCTAGAGTACTGGGCCATAAGTCTCATTTTGAGATTGATTGGGCAAATCCAGAAATCCCTGTTAACCCATTCATGTTTCAGTGTTCAAGTGCAGTCTACTTTATTTCATTTCTTTCATTTTCCTGAGGGATCCGCCGTGGCCTAGTGGTTACGATGCCTGGCTCCCAAGCGTGAGTTCGCAGGTTCGAGTCTCCGCTGGATCCCCAAGCGGGTTGGCCTGGTCGCTCTATAAATGTTCGGCGTTGTGGAGGGCTGTCTATGGTCTTTCTGCAACTGAAAGACCCCTTGGGACTATTCGTGAAGAGTAGGGAATTTCTTCCCGGTTCCGGGTTTCTATCTCGTCGCGATATGACCTAAGCTGTTGAAAGCGACGTAAAGCCCAATTCCTTCCTTCCTTTCATTTTCCTGTGCATCAAGCATAACAGGAGTAATTTGCTTGAGTATTGGGCAATAAGTACAGGGATCGAAATGAAGATTTTATCCAGGGAGCCAAATTGCATCTTCTAAAGCTACCTAGAGAGGTAGTGTATAGAAAGCAGTACATCCTTGAGCTCCGTGCAGAAATTTGGGGGAGCTGTTGGAGAATTAAAGGGAGCCTGCCAGCCCCTAATTTCGAGCCCTAAAGTATAATTTTCAGACAGGATAGGACATTCTGCGTCTCAAAATTAGCTAGGGATTCCTTTAATACCAAGAACAACTTCCGAGTCACTATTCAGCCGCAACGTAGCAGAAAATGTAATGATAAAAACAACCCCAAATCCTAATCTAAGTCTGAATGTAGATAATAATGTGAAACAGCTTGCATGGTTGTGTAAAACGAATGCTGATTCAGCTGAAGCATGACTTCGGAGCGGATGCTACCATGGATGATACATATGAGTCAATATACCACCCCCGTGTTCGCCAATGCCATGCCGTGAGGTAGACAGAGTCACCCCAGTATATGTATGTGTGCAGCATACAGATATATTAAAGATACATAAAAGATACATCAGGAGATCTAGATACAATATATCTTTGACATGATCCTCTACCTGCACCGCAGCTGCAGGGATAGGTATTGGATCAAAGAGTACTTAGTGGTAACAGCGCTATTTTATGTCATGCATTAACATGTGCTCAGTGCTTACCTTTAACTGGTGTTAGCCCTGATATCCTACCAACATCAAAATACCTCATGAAATCGTCAGGGACTTCGTTTTATTAACCCTTATGCTGCTGGTGGCTAATTTGGCCAATACAAAATGATGTAAAAAAACTTGAAAAATACCCGAAACCCTGGCACATGGGTACTCATCTGAGACTTCTCAGCAAGAGCTATCCAATGAATACCGACATGACAGAGTTAAGATGGTTTTCTAAAATCTTTGCATCCTTGTGCTCAGAGAAAGAATGGTCTATTAATCTCAAAAATAGGCCGAGGCAGGGATAGCAATTTGGCCTTTTTTATCAACAAACTCCTCTGCCATGTCATTATATACGAAGATATCAAGCTACTTTCAGAAATTCTATATCGCCATTTCAAAAAAAATGTTCAGCTGACACAATACAAACAAATGAAAGCTGAAACACATCTATGCAAGCTTTGACCAAGATATGGAGCTTAAAACAGACAACCTAGAATGGTTAGAACTACTATATTACTATTTTCCTGTATATTATGGGTATACTATTCATACACTGCAGCCTCAGGGCTATTTGTACAGAGGGAAGTAGAAGCTCCATACAGCCTAGCCTGGATCTCATGTCACTTGTGGTATAACCTGTATAGTGCTACCACCACTATGTATAATACTAATATTACTAGATGGGAAGTAGTTTCAATGTCTCTATCAAACTACATGTATACATGGCAGCTTGAAACTGTGTTATCATATACAGCTCTAGAGTATGAAATCAACTCAAGGAATATATATGGGTATATCAAATAACTATATGGATACCAAAATCTATCCATTGACAATGTAATGTAATGCGCCTTTGAGCATGTTTATATGGAAAGGGTGCAATATCAACTGACAATATCATTATCATTAACATTAAGGATCATTTCAATAAATAAGTACATGTGTATCATTGTAATTTGTATATATTGGGGTCTCCCTTGAAAAATAGAATGCCCAGAATTTGATTGTCATTTTTGAGCACCCAGTTTCTAAAACCTGGCTTATACCCTGGGGTAGATGGATGAGACTGTGGAAAAAGACAGTTAAAGGCATGGTAAGGTATTCAACAAGGTGACAGTGCCAAGTGGCATCTAAAACTTAAAACTAAATTAAATCCATTTAAAATATATCCCACATTCAGAAATTCAATCAACTTTGCATAAGCTATCATTGTCAGTTCCCCTTTGAAAATCTAAAATAAAAAAAGTCATCCCGTCCATATAGGTGGTGCCAAAGTGGCACTAAATTTGCAAATGGTAAAGGGGAACTGACAATGATAGCTTATGCAAAGTTGAATGGATTTCTGAACGTGGGGTATATTTTAAATGGGATAAAATGGATTTCAAGTTTTAGATGCCACTGTCACCTTGTCCAATACCGTACCATGCCTTTAGCACAAACTAGCTAGTAGCAAGTCTGCATGCAGCCAGGCATATATGGTTTCTAATGCAGAACGCCTCAGGGTATATCATGGTATCTGTAAATGCAAGAGTTCACCAGAGAGCGATAAAACACAGACAAGTAGCTTCTGTATTACATATCTAATCTAGTGACAGGTGACAGGATCCTGTTGCTAAGCAACACACCTGGATCTAAACAAAAGGCATATTGCAAGAGCGATGCATATTTCATATGTCCCATTGATCTTTTCTCACTAGTCCTGTCGGATATTACAGGTTGACATTTCACCAAAATGCACATCTTGTCATACATCATGTGGCACCCAGTCTTGCATTAAATACTGGCAAATAAAGAGGAATCAGCAAAATTCATCAGTTCACTTTCACTACTACGATGAAATACTACGGGTTGCAATTTCATCAAAATGCACATCTCATATATCATGTGGCATTACTTAGCAAATAAATGGGTATTGGATATGTTGGAAAGAATTGCAAGAATCAGCAAAATTGATCAGTTCACTTTCAATACTTCGATGAAATACTACAGGTTGACATTTCATCAAAACGCACATCTCGTCATTAATACATCATGTGCCATCCAGGCTTTTACTAAATACTAGCAAATAAATGGGAATCAGCAAAATTGATCGGTTCACATTCACTACTCCGATGAAATACTACAGGTTGACATTTCATCAAGGAACACCTGTAGTTTGTACTATATCATACCTCATCCATCCTTTCATGGATCAGACACATTGTACAGAACGTATTGCAAGAATCAGCAAAATTGATCAGTTCACATTCACTACTACCATAAAATTCTACAGGTTGACTTTTCATCAGGATGGACAGTTCATAATATATCATACGTCATCCATCCTCTCAATTTGTTAGCCGTTAAATAGTGATCAGATATATTTGAAAATAATGCAAGAATCAGCAAAATTGATCAGTTCACCTTCATTACTACCATAAAATACTACAAATTGACATTTTATATAGAAGTGCAGTTCATATTTATAGCATGTGTCATCCATCTGTTCACTTTGTTAGCAGATAAATGGTAATCAGATAAATTGGAAAAATAATGAAAGAATCCGCAAAATTGATCAGTTCACTTTCATTACTCCCATCAAATACTACAGATTGACATTTCATCAGAAGGCATGTAGTTTATAATATATCATACGTCATCCATCCTTTCCTTTTGTAGGCCATTGAATGGTGATCAGATATATTGTAGATGATTGCAAGATTCAGCAAATTTGATCAGTTAATTTTGAAATAGATAAATATATAATTGAAAATTCATCCGGAAGTGCAGTTTATAATATAGCATAACTTCATCTATGGATCTAGATTCACTTTGAATGTAGATAAAAGTTGATCAGACCTATTGCAGATGACTGCAAGAATCAGAGAAATTGATCAGTTAATTTTGAAATAGATTAATGAATACAATTCATTAGTATCTAGTATCTAGTATCTGTATATCATTGATCTTATAAAGCTTCCTCTGGACAGCAGCTGGTTGCCCACAAACACACCGCTGATTTCATCCAACCTGGGTCTTAGCCAGGATTTTTTAAATGCCTGTCAAAAACAGCAATTCAAAAATTTCTGCCCGTCCAGATTTAGCTACTCATCTTCTGCAAATCTTTATAACAACTACAGATTCCACACTATTGTGCCAAAAAGGGAAATTAACACTTCAGCCATGTCCTAGAAAATACTTTGTTAGGAAAATATTTGGTTTTAGGTCGTCAGGGAAATAAATACTCATATTTGCTTGGGTGATCGTACAGACCTTCATTTATAAATGTCAGGCATGACATGCTTTGTAAACATTTATGTTCACTTCCCTGAGCATCACTTGATGCTATGAGCCCTTCATGAGATGACGAGATAGCCATTGACCCATCCAGGTAGAGTGTTACTCTCAACTAAAAATGTCCACACTATTTATAACATTTGAAATGATAATTTTTCAGATATCATTTTAAGGAAATGTGTTGATCAGAAAAGTTCTTTCTCTTGAATATTCTGTGAATTCATGCTTGACTCCAAGGTTATTTTCATCAGATGACAATTGATAAGGAGATCTTAACCCTTCTAATGCTGACGCAAAGATTTTTGAAAGTCCCGTCATGTTGGTATTCATTGGATAGCTCGTGCTGAATACTCTCAGGTGAGTACCCATGTGCCAGGGCTGCAGTCATTTTTCAGTTTATTCGCATCATTTTGTATTGGCTGATTTAGCCAGGTGCCAGCAACATAAGGGTTAAGGCATCAATAAGCTCATGTCAGCCTCAGTTAAATCATAAGTTCTGAAGACAAGTAAATAAATATGTTCACTTGAGATCTCCTGACCTGCCCAGGATGATCAAACAGGCCTTCAAATCTCTCAACATTTAATAATTGATATCAAGCAAATATTCATGTTATTGTTTAGTTGCCTGAACAATATTGGATATATGCCCTGTATTATATGACAGGTCGTAATGTCCTGTAAGATCATATGTCTGCACCTGTGGCAATAATGCCCTGTCCCACATCAATATTGGATTTGACACACTCTGTTTAGAAGGTCACGCCGTCAACCATTATATTCAATAGCGGACACACATGTCTGGGCTCCTCTTAGTCATGACAATAGAATAGCAGTCATCAATAATGTACCCATCCAAAACAATACACAAAATATCAATATTTTACAGGCATGTGGCCGTGGACAAAAGATATACTCGATAAGGAGGTATGCGCAGAACCTCCCTATGTGTACTCAGTGAGCTAGAGGTGGCACTGCAGTGACTGCACTGAACCAGCAATTTCAAAATTTCTGCATGTCCAAATTTAGATGCTATTCTACTTCAAATCCTTATACCAACTACATTTAAAAGCCTATTGTATCAAAAAGGACAATTCACACTTCAGCTATGTCCTAGAAGATAGTTTGTTGGGAAAATATCTAGTTATTATTCCCAAAAATCCAAATTGAAAATTCTTCATAGAAAATTTGGCCTGTCCAAAAGGAGGTTTTAAGGAAACTGTCTGTCCAAAAGAAAGGTGGGATGGGTACTGGCTAAGTCCCTGCACTTAACTATGAGAAACAGGTGAACTAAAAATCCAGGTGGCGCTTTGCAAGCTCTAACTATTAATGCTTGACCCTTCCAATGCTGAGGCTACTTTCGTCCAAAGCACAACCACGCAAATAGTTTTGAAAATTGTCTAAACCCTGTCATGTTGGTATTCATTGGATCCCTCTCGCAGAGTACTCTCAGATGAGTACCCATATGCCAGGGTTTCAGTTATTTATCAGCTTTTTTGCATCATTTAATATGTATAGTCTGGACCTATGACTCTTTTGATAACAACTTTGGAATTAAGAATGATTTTACATATTAAAATAGTTGAAGGTATTAACTTGCACACCATGGCAAGGTGGTTTACAAGTACTTTTACTTCCTGTACATTTCACAGAACTCTAATATAACTCTTTTTAAAGTATTGATATCAAGTAATTAAATGTGTAGACTAGGCTCCTAGTCCCTGTAATGTTCACCTTCCCTTATGTGTTGACCATGCACTGTGGTGTGGTACCAGGTTTGGTAGATAGATGGCACCACCTGCTCCTCCCATCTCTATATATGTTTACAGACATAATCAAACTGAATCCTGGTGAGATAAATATAAACTAAATTGACCACTGTGGCTACCTACACTATTTGGTGCTTGGTAACAGAAAAAAAACATAACAGAAAAATACATATAATGACAGCCTAGAAATCTAGGCTATTAAATGTGAAGCAGCTCCCGTTAATTTTCCATGTATATTAATAAGACAGGTGCAGGAGAACAACAGGTAGAGGGCCTAATTCAACCACAGCCTTCGGATTCTTGGCACACAATTGTTATGTTAATAGCTTTCTGTGTGCCAACAGGTAAGGTAAACAAGCTATTTATATTTACTCAAGGCCTATGTTTAAGTCTATTACGGTATAGTGGCTGGATTTTTTTCTTTTCAATCTACAAACTTGTGTTTTTGCTTCTATAAGGGATTCATTTCAGCTAATACAAAACAAAGAGGTAAAATACTGATTATATATGTGGGTGTGAGTCTTAATCAATTTAGGAAATGTTCAAATGAGCTCAAATATCAATACAATCTAGAAATAAGTTTGATATTCATTTGCCTAACCTAAAAAGCATTTCAGTTTATTGCACAAGTTCTCAATAGTTTTTCTGCCCATTTTTCTGTGGGAATTGAACATTTAAGCTACAAATTGATTCATTTCTTATAACATCATATTTCAATTGGTCACATGATAGCCATGCAGTGACACTTTGTTGCTAATTAGAAATGTAGAATAAAGGGTCATGTACGGTTTTGATGGACCTGTTCAGTGGGCGTACTATTTACACCACAGTAAACCGAGAGAAAATATTCCCATAATCATGCTAAAATATATGCTACACATATATATAATTATGTTTGATACTGTTATAGGTAATGGAGCATATGGGATATATCCTAAATCATGATAGCAATCATAGCACGCTGGTTTCGTGCAGAGTGTAATTCAAATTGACATGAACACATGCTGTTGATTGTAATTGCGCCAGGGCTTCAACCAGGAGGCTGTCTGGGCATCATTTAGACACACAAAACCCACTAATCAGAAGCTACGGCTTCCCGAATGTTTTAAAAATATAAAAATCAATATTGAGTTCACAAATTAAAATTTCCCATCAATTTAAATGACGAATATCATTTAGAAATAATTGGCATCTCTAAGTGAACACACGAATGTTTAATGAAGGAGATTATACTTTCAACACACAGTCAAGCTTGAACTAAATATATTTGGATATGTTTAAGACCAGATGTAATTAGCATCTCTAAGTGAACACAAGTGTGTTTAATGAAGTCAGTTAAGCTTTCAACACACTAGTCAAATTCAAATTAAATATACATGGATATGTTAAAGACCAGATATCAATTTGTTGAGAGCACTATTAAAATTTCAGTGCTCCTATTGTTTCATGGAGAAAGACACAAAAATTACATCGGCCCCCAGAATGTTTCATAGTTAACTCCCATCAAAATAGAAAGAGTTCCCATCAGTAATGTAAATTTCAATTCTTGATATTAATGTAACCATGAGTAACAGGTTCTAAAGGAGCCCTGAACCTAGCCGCATTGTTTTAATCTAGCAAGACAATACCCTTTTGTTCTTTTGTTGTTAACCCTATGAAACTTACATGGCCTTAATTCTATAAGCAGGTGTTCATACAAGACCTCCAGACCTCAGAGTATTTATCTCTATACAGTATACCATACTGATTACGTAACCCTCAAGCTGCTGATAATATACCAATCTAACGGTCAGTTTAAGCCAAAAGGATAACAGGATGACCGGCAGGCACAATAAAGCCTAGGGCAAAACCTCTTCCAGCTTTTGAATAACAACAGGAATTGTGAGGTCCAAAAGACAACTCTCTACTTGGAAAAACACCGGCCTACAAGGGCAAACACAGGATTTCAGAGTAAGGGAAGGTTTTGAAATGAAATTTTACGGGTTCAAGAAATGTTGTTCTAATATTAGAAAAAGAAGGGGTTCTGTTCAAGAAATCTTACTACTCTGGAAAGGCAGAGCTAGCAGGGGCTCATTCAGGATTTCTGAGTAAGGGAAAGTTTCATTAATATTAGTAAAGACGAGTCCTATTGTTAAAACCTCTCTACTCATGAAACCTAGAGGTAGTAGAAACTAATAAGGATTTCTGAGAAGTTTCTGCCCGAAAGATTTCACAAAAATAATAAGAAAACTTTTGGCTGCTGTGAGCCTGAATGGGTTAGGATACCAGCATATAGAGCATATATATATATATATATATATATATATATATATATATATATATATATATATATATATATATATATATATATATATATATATATATATATATATATATATATATATATATATATATATATATATAACTATTATCTACCAACCACACACTGGAATACTGTATATATCTCTTTGTGTAAAATGTACTGTAAAATGTAGACAGATATTGATTTTATGTTATAAACGTGGGCATGTATGCCAAGGTAGGTAGTCTTCACAGCGTGTTGTCTGCCAAGCACCAGGCATGCTCAATACAGCATTGATTTCCAGCCCACGTGTTCCTACAAACCATACCTGGAGAACTGAAGGGAGGGAGATGAACTAAATTTAGTACTTAAATGCATAAAACTTGCATCAAATGCATCACAATCATGGTGGTAAGTATAATCCCAATCCTAAAATACATTCCAACATATTTATATCTTCAATAACCTGATTTTCTTGTTTCAACTGAAATAGGTACTCATTAACTTATTCATGCATGTAATGCCCCAAAAATGTCTAGACTAACATGATGATGATCTCTCCCTTTCTCTCTCTCTCTGAAGAAAGCATGTAGTTTTAAAATACATTTGAAGGGAAAACAGGGCTCGAAATTAGATGTACATAGCCGGGAGCATAGGGCTCCCTTGAATTATATATCCCGAGGCTTCTGCAGGGTGCTCAAAGACTTACTGGCTTGAGTGGCTTCTATACACAACACCTGTAGCTTTTAAAGATGCAATTGGTCAGCAATTCTCATATGTACACAACAATTGAGAATTCCTGCTTTTAGTCATACTTAAGGCATAACATAAACTTAATGAAGTATCACAGATCCATACGACACTAAAAATGTCCAGGAAGTTTTGAGGCCTGAATGGACTAATCAGATGTAAGGGGCTTAGCTGGGATGAACAATAGAGATCCTTATATACACCAATTAGACAAGTGTTAAGCAGGGGATCTGGGGAATTGGGGATGACCAGACAGGCAAGGAAAACAAGAGACTTGTTTTCTTTGCCTTATCACAGGGATCAGCAGTCCCTATGGGGTTCCTAGTCTGGAGGGGAAGTAGGGATTATTGTGGTTAATCAAGATTACACCACAGACTTGTAACCACAAGATAGATGTCTAGCTGTTGACGCTGGCACCAGTATATACAGGATATTATTTGCATAAGTACCATAAGACCAGACAACACTTCTCCAGACCTCTGTGCGTGAAAGGGTTAAAATCTTTAAGTCTGGAGATCTCTTGAACAAGTGTCTTTTAATACTTCTGAAAATAACCAACAAATACAGCTTACGTCCACAAATACCTTAAGGAGAATTATAAGTATCAAACATCTTTTCCTCCTTCAAATATTTTTCACAATATTTATGCTTTACTCAAAGAAATGCAAACAAAAAGTAGGGCTTTCTAGCCACTAACTGCCTGCATAGGTTATGGTTCAATTCACCTCAAGTGTTGTGTGTTGGACATGGACTGAGTGTTGACAGGGCCAGTAGTAGACTAGGCTCCTAGTCCCTGTAGTGTTCACCTTCCCTTATGTGTTGACCAAGCACTGTGGTGTGGTACCAGGTTTGGTAGATAGATGGCACCACCTGCTCCTCCTATCTCAATATGTTTACATAATCAAACTGAATCCTGGTGAGATAAATGTAAACTAAATTGACCACTGTGGCTACCTACACTATTTGGTGCTTGGTAACAGAAAAAAAACATAACAGAAAAATACATATGACAGCCTAGAAATCTAGGCTAGGCCAGTAGCAGAAATAATAAAGATAGTGACCTATGATAAAAGCATCTTGACCACTGTATATTACCACCACTGTATGTTACATCCCTGTAATGAACTGTATGTTACATCCATGTAATATACAATGCCTAAATGTGCCAATGCCTAGATGAAGGTGGTCTTTGACTTCAGAATTCAATCAGCTGATGTAACACATATTTTGATCAAGGTGATGATTGCTAGTATCACATTACAACTAGCATCCCGACTGAATGGCCAAGAAAGAGAATTACTGGGCGTGTCCTTAACAGGACCTCTAATTATCTTCTCTTGGGCTTGTATGTATGTAGTAATATTAGGATAAGCCACAACAAAGTGAGAAGGACATTCTCTTTTAACACATTCATGCCTGTAGCCCCCAAAACCACCTGTATTGGTGATATGTCTCTCAAACAAAAAGCAATTCTCAGAAGATATTTAAAAAAAAAACGTTGATCAGAAATTTCAACAAATGTTGAACTAAGGAAATGCGTCCTTTTCCTTAACAATAGCACTATATATATTCCCGGTCGTACTTCCCAAGACAGCATGACAGCCCATGGCAAGTTTCAGTAGAAAAAGCCCTTAAAATAGCATTATACTTGAACCTTGATCATAAAACCTATGTACACCAGCGTATTTCTAGGGCTTCAGCACATGTCAGATAGATCTGCCATAATTAACACTTACAATGCTGAGGCTACGTTCATCCGAAGCACAAGGACGCAAAGATTTTTAAAAACCACCTAAACCCTGCCATGTTGGTACTCATTGAAAAGCTCTTGCTGAGTACTCTTAAATGAGTACCCATGAGCGAGGGTTTCAGTCATTTTTCAGGTTTTTTTTGCATCATTTTGTATTGGCAAAATAAGCCACCCGCAGCATAAGGGTTAAACCAAGTGAAATCTACCACAATTGCAGGCATCACACATACATCAAGATTATCAGGGGAGTCACCTGGCAACAGGAGCTCGAAGTTGACTCAGTAGCTGAAAATATATTCTTCCATGCCATATGCAAATGTATTGCACAGTTTTTCTAAAAAAAATTATGCCTGGCCGAGTTGGAGCTGTCAGGAGTCAGGATTACCAGAGAGCTGTATTAAATCAAAATCTCTGGGATTACCTATATAGCCAATATCGTCTTGATCTAACCATTTGTGTGAAAATATTTGAAAGAAAAATGATAATTAGAACAACCTACAACTGACTCTCCTTCAAATATTTTGCAAATTTATGCTCCATTTCCAAGATTTTACGGTTCAATGTGTCATAGAATCAGATAATGCTTTCGGAGGGGAACAATAACATGAATGGGCTTAGCTCATTCATGCCTGTTGCAGCCAAAACCGCCTGACCGTTTTGATGATAACTCTCTAACAAAAGCAATGATTGGATAATATTTGAAGGAGAGTTGTGCATTAAGACTTTATCTACAACTCTCCTTCAAATATTTTACGAATCTTTGCTTTATTCCAAAGTTATTTTCAAAAAAATGAAAAAAACAGACGACACTTGTCAAGTATATCTCCAGGCATGAATGGGTTAAACTCAAAAATAGACAAATCAAAATGATCGTGTTTTACCTGACTTGTGCAGTGGAGAACCCAGCATTCCTTGTAGCCAATCAAAAGCCATGATGAGAGAAATAACCCACAGGAAACACTGTTGTCAACTTAATATGGGTATCTTTGGGTTGTTTCCCTGTGACAAGGAAGTAGTGGCCCACTTCCTGTGAAATACTGCCAGAGTGTCTCCTCTTACAACACCCTTCCAATGATGAGATAATGTGCTGAATGAAATCCTAGGGTATTTTACTACTCCATAGCCTTGTACATAAATACTGTATATATATGATGTGACCTTAACAAAAAAGGTATGAGAGTATTAACTTGATAATGATATCATACACTATCCCAGGGTGTTAACACTAAATAGCCTGGTACATAGAGTTTATATGATGTGACCTTAACAAAAAGGTTGTGAGAGTATTATCTTGATACTGATACCATGCTGGTACTGTGGTTATCTGATAGTAATTCTTCAATATTGTGCAGCATTATATTCTTAATCAAAGGCACCAGAAACACACTTCATTCTCTATATGGAGAGAATATAAGTATAAATGCTTCCTGAGAAATGCACAACTTTCAAGCTCTTACATGCACACCATGCAGACCTAATGATAAGGTTGCAAACAGAATACTAGGATATCACAGAGGTGCTTGATCAACTATGGACAGAAATGGTATGATCAGTTCCATCTCGAATCCCTGAGTGCTGATAATTCTACTATGTCAGGATTGAGTTCAGAGGTAAGTATATCCTTATTCCTGGTCCGTGCATTTACAGACTCAGCTGTGGTAGCAGCTAAGTTCCTTCAGATATACTTCTCCTGTGGATGCTGATTTTTTAAACGAGTGGTTCTGTGATGATTTCTTGACACCAGAAATAACCTTCCTGTGGATACTAATTGTAGCACTGACGTTTCTGTGTCATGTTCTTCAGTATCTCACTTTTGGTCCGGTACCATATCAGGTAAGTGGCAATTGTTTTCAAAATATTGCTACTGATCCAAAACAGCAACAGGTAGAAGCACTTCAGTAGCCCATCTCTTCTGAACTCACACAGCAGGTAAAACAGTTCATTAACCCCGAAACAGCATGCCTGTCTACAGACTCAGGTCTCTGTGCTAACTTCTTCAATATCTCACTTTTCGTCCAATACCATGGTAGGTATGTGACGCTTTTTTCACTATCTTTCCTCTGGTCCGTAACAGGTAAAACAAGAAGTTACTTCCAAAACTGCATGCTTGTGTACAAACTCAGGTGCTCCTCTCCCTCCAACGGCCCAGCCCACTCTGCTAGTGCTACTACTACTGGGAAAGCACTATAAGCACATGCATGCACGCACTACCTCACCACACACAATGCCCCAAGCCTAGCCTCACATGCTCTCACTGGCTCAGCCTGCCTGCCTGCGTGCATGCTTGCCGGCCGGCCAGCACCCGGTTCATTCGGGCAGCGCTGGATCTAGTCGCATGGAAACACCTGTGTGCTGATTGGTGGGTTCCCATCGGGCATTGTCTAGCGGCATACATGCCCCGTCACAGCTGTGTGCAGAGGATCAATGGACCAACTTTACTGTTGATAGTAGTAGTAGCATCTGATACCGCTACACTTTCTATGCACAGCATATTAGTGAAGTTCACAGCCCTTCAGGGCACATGCACACAGGGTTTGGGGGTAGAGGATTGGGGTGTAAGAAGGGGATTTGTCTTCTGCCAAAATCATAAGTGAGACTTACTGCAATATCAATAATTTCACATTCTTAGAAAGTTTTAGTCAAACCAAGTATTGATACCTATCATATTTGTATGAATGGCCTGAAGCTAACCAATAGAGTAAATTGTAGATAGCAACTACCACTGCTACCACTTTTCCTTTTAACACGTACAGCTAGTTTTACTTCTATTTCTGCTACCTTTACTACTGCTGCTGCTACTTCTACTAGTTACTAAACAACTACTACTACTACTGCCATTTTATGAATGGAAATGGCGCTATATAAATTCCAATTATTATTATCATTACTGCTGCTACTGCTACTGCTACTACTACATCTACTACTACTACTACTACTACTACTACTACTACTACTACTACTACTACTACTACTACTACTACTAGTCTACTACTACTACTACTACTACTACTACTACCAACAGATTATTTTATTGCATCTACTTCTACTACTTTTAGATACTAATACTACTACTAACAGATCATTTTAGAAATGTATGAATTATTCCAAAGTTGATTTGGTTCGTAGTAACTAGATATCATAGAAGCAGACAACACTTGTTCGTGGAATTCTCCACGCATGCCTGGGTTATAAGCACCAGCTTTACAGTAACGCCATTAGTGCTGTCCACAGGTGCATGTTTCCAACTCGCCAGAAGGTATTTCATTTTGTCAGATATCCACACGCAAATCCAAGAGTGGGTGGAATATCAAATTGCAAAAGTTGTGGGTGTTCATTTATGGCTGGAAGTGCTTAGTGCTGGCTACACAGGTGCACACATTACACATGAAGAAATAAATACATGTAAGAGTAAAAAAAAAGAATTTCCATTTGTGATAAAGCAATCCTTGTCTAAAACCTGGCCGATAGCTACATTAAACCCATTCATGGCTGGAGACCCCCTTAAAAAATGTTGTCGCAACATTATTCTTTTTTTGAAAATTTACTCACAAAACATTAGAATTACATTTATGGGATGTATTCTGGGAAACATTTCTCTTTCAAATATTCGCAAAATACTTTGGTCTCTGCAATATTTGCAAAACAGTCTGAGTATTTTTGGGCACTACCAGTACCAACACAAATGGGTTAAGACCTCTGTTAGGTTGCAGGTTATAAGGCTAGCTACAGGTTGCTTTACATATTTCAGGATCCATATTCAGCATTTTATAATCATTAGCTTGAATTTCAATTATGTGGGTTCAGCTGATTACTACGAAACATAAAAGCTGACTTTTATGAGACTAAGTCTGAGAGCTCCAGAAATGCCCATCATATTTTAGCAGCTGCCTTCCTAGTATAAATATGACCATAGATCAACCTCAAAATTTACACAAAAATGATCTGTGTCTACAAATCAGTTTCCAAATCCATTTGGAACAGATGCCACAAACATACCCCGGACTCTGCATCAACTAATCAACCTGGTACACAGAAGGCCGTGGATCAATGATCTGAAATGGTGGTTCAATAGCATTTATTGATTTCCATGGGAACAGATTGGAGTATTTTCCCTGTGTGTGCCTGACTGGGTACCACACATGTGTGTGTGTGTGTGTGTGTCTGTGTCGGACATAGGTCAGTGTTTGTCCTGGTGTAGACTTGCTACATGCCTGTGATAAATTTGCCCCACAGTGAACTCTGCACAGTCACCTCAATAACTGAGCTAGGCTCCTAGTTCCCAAAACGTTACCATTCCCTTGAGGCATTAGCACTACTAATAATCTCAATTAGAAGTGGCATTGAACCTATTTAACTCAGCTTGAGAACCAGATTATCCCTGATGGTGCTCCAATGTCTATGGACGTGCCTGGGACCCCACTTTCACAACATAATGTGGTAAAGACATGATCTTTATATTTTGAGGAGGAGGCGGAGGAGCCCTTTTTTCATCTTAGTACAAACCCCACGACACTGAATAAGGAAAATTGTCTTATTTCAATAAGTTCAAACATGTTTATTGTTGAAATCTGAGTATATTGTGGTCCCACTTATAAAAAATGGATGCCCAAAAGCTTTACCATTACCAGTGCCAACTTCATGAACTTAGGACACCCAGTTTCTAAATCCTGGCTGAGACCCTGGCCAGCATCTATGCCCAGTAGTGGGGCGTAGCACTGAACCTGACTGATCGGTCACTGTGTCAGCAAGGACATCGCCGTCAAGATAGATTTATTAGTGTGAAGGCATACATTTATTGGGCCACCCTTATTTTGTAACTTGGGGTCATAGGAGGGTAAAAACATAATATGAGGCTCCCTGTTTTCCTAAGATCAAGAGTATGAAAAGGGTGATACTGCGTTTAATTGTAAATTATCATGTAAAACAGAAACAAACAAGCAGGCCCTACACAAAATTGCAGAATTTACCAAAGGATTGAAAAGAAACAATAATCTGTACCCACTCCTATGAGTTATAGGACAGCTACTTCAGAGATTAGAAATCAGAATAAACTATTTCATCCTCTTTTTTTGTGCTCTTCAATGTATGTTTGTGCATAAAAGAACATGCATGTACATCCGGGGAAACGAGATGAGGGTGATAACATATCAACCTGAAAATATGGTGATTCTGCAGTGCTCAGGCATAATCAACTGATGTACAGTAATATTACGGCTAGTTTTGTGTTGTGAAAGTAATACTGCAGAGAGTCGCTGGTGCTATTTATAGTAACAGCAGCTAGAGACTTATGGGGACAGGTTCAGCAGAGCCTGTGGGGCGTAGACTAATGAGGCTTACGATGAAGCCAAGCTCAAGCAGGCCAGTGGGCATTGTCTTGATGGTCAACACACAGAACAAACAGTATGCACTCTTATCACCAGCTTACAGCACAGACAGTGTGTAATTAATTAGCAATCAACAAAAACAACTTACAAACTCTTAGCACACATAGTGACATAGTGCTATTGTGCTAAGGTGATGAGAGTAGAGACAACAGGTCAGGGTGCTCTTTTGGAAACCATTACAGGGCTTGACGGTCCCCTGAAGGACCAGGTAGGCTGGCGGGGCTACCTGAACCCAAAATCAGGTAGTCCCGCCACGGCACCATTTAAGGTAGTCCCACCACTTTTTTCGCTACCATTTTGTAGTGTTTTAGTGGGGAACTTCCCCAGGATTCAGGTAGTCCAACGGCAACGGGACTACCTGAATCCAACTTTAGGTAGCCTGACAGGGCTGTTTTTGGAATTTAGATCCCCCGGGAGATGGGACTAAGCTATTTGTTGAGCGCTGCATTATCTTGGCGTTGTTGGCCATATATTTATATAAGTACTGCTATATTATCACAACAGCGTGGTGTGACAAAAACATGTAACACCATGAAGATTTTGTATAGTGGTTGTCAAGATCTCCAGACATGCATAAATTGACTAATGTCAACTGGTGGTAAACAGCTTACCTTATATTATCATAAGTCTTTTGTCATCATATTCAACCACAACCACAGCCTGAGCTCAGCAGCAGACAACCAAACCCTCAAATATCACCCCTCAAACCAACCATTTTTTGTGAGAATTTTGGTTGAGATGTCAAAAACAAGTATATACAATTTTTTTTTTCGCCTCTAGGCAATTCCGATGATATTGTATTCATGAGTATATTTAATATATTATGCTTTATTTCAAGAAGTAAAACATGGTTATGGTTATAATCTGAGTATCTTGTGGTTTTCTTGAAAAAAGGACACACAGAAGTTTTTACATTCGCCAGTTTTAGGTACATAGTTTCTGAATCCTGGCGAAGACCCTGACCACAACACTTCTCCACTCAACTTCTCAAAAATTGTGGAATTGATGTTTTGGACAGGCAGTTTTTTAAATCCTGACTAAGACACTGGTGCCTGATAACAGAAAATAATAAAACACAGCTTTTGCCATGTAAAGCATGACAGAAAAAATATATATGACAGCCTAGCATTCTAGGCTACTTGTGGAGCGGATCGCCAGACAAGAGTGGGTTAACGCTGCCATAGTACTGCCGCTGCTATCAGCAGAGCTTCCTCTCACCTGGCCGTGTGTGGTAGTAGCACACCTGGTGTGGCACCCAGGGGGGAGGTGACTTCAGGTGCTGACAACATGTGATAACAGCACACCCACTACTCACACCCACAGATCACTACTGCAGATAACAGATATGGCTTCCTGTCAAACAATGATATCACTATCAGTGACATGTAAATTACACTGTGTAATACAGAACTATTTTCAAGAATTTAACTTGATCTTTACAGTATGAAAATGTCCAATTCAGTACAAATTTTTAAAGTATAAACAGTATCCACTTTGTTCCTGAATAATCCAAAACTGAAAAGTGACGTGTATCAGGGACTTAGCCAGGATTTAGAAAGCCGGTGTCCAAAATTGGCAATTGAAAAAAAATGGGCATCCAATTTTTTAAGGGAGACATCAATATACCCCGATTACAACCACAAACATGTATTCACTCAATGAAATATTAAAAGTATAATGTCCATGTCATGGGAATTATATTGAGGTGAAAATTATTCAATTATGTGCTTTAAAATGACATTTTTAGAAATTTCTCACAAAATATTGGGTGTCCAGAGTGGTGCTTTTTAAGGGTTTGGGTGTCCGAAAGACACCCTGCTGGGCCAAGTTGGCTGTCACGACACTGTACATAGTCTTAGCCAGCAGTGCTGGCTAAGACTATGTACAGTGTCGTGACAGCCAACTTGTCCCAGGAAATCGCTGAGCACCAGCCCTCTATACGAGGCATATGATTGGCTGGTTAGTTTTCCAATAATTCCAGGTAGTAGGGCTGTTGGCTGTGGCCTTCACCTGGGATCAATAGGAGCCTGTTGTTCACTACAGGTTCTCTGCCTTAATACTGTGCACAGTACTCCTGACTAGAGAAACACACAGTATTTTTGCATGATTTGTTAAGACAAGAAGTGCCCGATTCCAAATATACTGTATTTTTCATTTATTTTTATGTACCATTGTATATGTTGACATGTCAGAGAATAAATTTAATTTTTTTTGAAAATAAGGTATTTTTGCAAGATTCATTAAGACAAGAAGGGCCCGATTTCAAAGCCTAGCTGTCTAATGCATTGTGCACTGACTACTTCCAGTGTCTCTACTGCCATATAGCCTAGCCACTAGGGCTGTGCTCATCAGCCAATTTTTCCCGATTCGATTAATTGACTAATTTTTTTCGATGTCGATTTTCTCGATTCGATTCTCGATTCTGTATGCTTTAGTTATTGTACCATTTCTGCTTTTTTCTTTTTAGTTAAAAACGGTCACATGCAACAGCCTCCCCGTGGCGTGGCTGGACTAGGACCACCTATCACTATCAGTAGTAGTAGACTTAGTAGAGTAGTTTGCACTAGTAATTCATGTTGTGAACTTATGACTATTATTTATTTCTGAATTAATCTTATCTATGGGCTTTGGTCTTTTCCTTTTTACCTTCAAACCCTTGTGCATGACTATTCCTACTAATGACTACTGCTCAAACTTAAAGATAGGTGCTCCTTGACTGATGTTGCCAATGAAGAAAGAAGAAAAAGAAGACAATTAAGAAGAACAAGACTTATAGGAACAGGTTTTATTTATAATCAATTAACAAAATTTGCCATAAGCAAATTCCTGAATTTGAAAACTGTTTGTATAATCTAGAAACAAAAATGAAATCTTTGATATATGTTTGCTTCTCCTATTTGTTATCATAACACACACTGATCCCAGTTCCTGTTACCATATGTGGAAAATAAACAAATGTACAGCCCATCCCATCATTCTTTTATCTTATGTTCATTAAGGTATTATCAAATAAATCCTATAAAGCAACATCTTTTTTATTATTATTATTGTATGTGTGGATCTAAACCTTGAGAATATTTGTATAGCGTGGATACATGTCAAAAATCCCAATTGAAACATATGGATTAAAAAACTGCCTAACATCAACATAATAGAAAATATACAAATTCATGCATTAGTTCAATACCTGTACTTTCTATTTTAATAAACTTTTATTTTGCTATATTTGTTTCATAGTTCATTTTATTGTTCATTTTATTGTTCTTCATTTTATAGTAGTTCATTATTTTGCTATATTTGTTTCATAGTTCATTTTATTGTTCATTTTATTGTTGTTCATTTTATAGTAGTTCACATCATCTACCTATACTAGCTATTTCACACTAGTATCAAATTATCAATACCTGTACTCCTGCTGGCTTGGATGCACCCAAAAGGCGGGAACCAGGGTTTATGTTTTGGTAAATTAATACGTGTATTGCGCGAAATTTTATTAAGAAAAGTGTGGTGAGGGCCGTACCAGCACCATGTAATATGCATACGTGGCCCTCTCCACACTTTTCCAAGTACTACCGCGCGCGATAGTATCTATCGTAGTGCTGTTCAATGGCGGACGGCTATCGCCGCCTCAGCGCCACTGTCATTTTAAAGAATAGGGTAGGTTCTTTTGTGTTTTGGGGGTAGGGAAAACAATGGAGGTAGGGGGGGCTATATCGAGTTCGGCAATCGATGTTCTCTCATGTTGAACAATGATCTTACGACTTTGCCGATCACTCGATGCCGCGCTTATCGAGCCCAGCCCTACTAGCCAGGGCTCATAATTAGCTAGAGCCGGGAGCCCCACGGCTCCTTTGAATTCTCCTACAGCTCCCTAAAAATTTCTGCAGGGAGCACAAATATGTATTCCCAGTTGGCATTTTTGGGCATCCAGTCTCTAGATCCTGACTGAGACCCTTGTGCACATCATACTGACATTCTACCCCAATCACATTAAGTAATGACCAGCTGCACATCCTGGTATCTATGCTACATAGCAAGTCATTGATACAAAATGGCACCATCCTGTCACAATGGATCTAGTTAATTAGCTGTCAGACTCAGACAATGGGCTGTCTAAGGAGAAACAATAGAGATGTGGAGACGGCAGAAGAGGCCTGATGGGCAAAGGGCAGGTGTACCAGGCCTAGTCTATTGTTTCTTAGGTAACCTGCATGGTCTCTCACACAGATGCACATACCTTGTAAACAATGACAAAATCCAAAAGATGATTAAGTTGAAGTTCTCTCTAATCATAAGAGGGACAGTTTCTCAAATATTTCAGAAATATTTATCGCTTCTGAGTCATACCTAAACTTGGAAGCAGGATCTTACCTAGTAGTTAGTACAATTTTGTACAAGGAAGTAATCAGTAAGAAAAAACTAGGTTATTCCCCAACTATCTAGGTTTGATAATGAACTCTTAAAGAAATTGCCTGTCTTGAAAAAGCGCTTTTCTAAAAGTGCCAGTCTATCAGTCAGACTTGACCAGTGCTGGCTCATTGGTACAGGTGCCAGATTACTCTTTGAACAACAACCTGAGTGCCTTGAAATAAATATTATATTATATATATGCTGAAATGTATAGTATGTTTATTCATACACGACTTAGTGCTCCTGAGAGGTTTACCAAGTTTGGACAGCAAACACAAACTTTTTGCAACAAAAAAGTGGAAGTAAACATTCAGCCAAGCTTTGGTCAGACAGACTATATAATCCAATTATCTTTGAGCACCCTAATGACTGGACTGGTATCGGAGAGACTAGATCCATTATTACTGGGTCTAGTCGAGATCTCTAATGAGCCAGTATTGTAATAAATGGCTTAAGCTCATCTAAAGACGTTAATCCTGCTATTTCCTACTAGTTTTGCATGATTAATTTGTGAGCTAGCACTTCTGGCAGGCACCGACATAAGCACTTGCCTGCATGCCCCGTGAATTTTAGAAAAAAGGGTTTTCGAACAACAGTGATAGGACGGTAAATACACCTGCCTGGTTGCAGACAACTCAAATATATGCATTCACAGTGAACAGGTCATTTCTCTATGGTGCACATATATGTTTGTGCTGTTAAATTGATGCATTACAATATTGAAATGTCAAACAGCCACCAGAACCAAATCAATACGTATCCTATTCCATAGGCCACCATGGTACCATCCAACGACATGCGTCATTCAATACAAAATGCATAGTCGTATATATACTGAAATAAATCTGAGATTTTGAATAAAATTAAAACCAATAAATAGATATCTAGAATAGAATGTATTGGCAATCAAACAGTATAGATCTAATTGAAGCCAACTTATGGCCACAAGTATTTAAAGTTTAAATTTCATTCTGTTCAATGCAGGGCCTTAGCCAGGATTTAGAAAATGGGTGCCCAAAATTGGCAATTGTAAAATTTTGGGGCGTCAAAAATTTTTAAAGGGGACCACAAAATACTCAGATTTCAACCATGAACATGTATAAACCAATCAAAATAAGGAACAGTATCCTTATACAATGTCATGCAGGGCTCAACGGTCCCCAGAAGGACCAGGTGGGCTGGCGGGGCTACCTGACTCCAAAATCAGGTAGTCCCGCCAGCATTTTAGGTAGCCCCGCCATTTCTTCCAAAAAGGCAAAAAGGTTCTTTTTCTTCCTTTCCATGTTAGTGATGGTAATTATGCTTTTTTCTTCTAATTTGTAGGTTGCATGCTTAAGGGATGCTATATTTTTTCTTTTTTTTCGCTACCATTTTGTACCATTTTAGTGAGGAACGTCCCCAGGATTCAGGTAGTCCAGCGGGACTACCTGAATCCAACTTAAAGGACAATTCCACCATGAATAAAACATGGGCCCAAATAGTGTCTTAGGGTATACTCTACTCATATCCAAGACCCCACAACCACCCACCTCCACATTAATAGTTTATTGCAGTTTTAAGTCATGTTTTGCCATGTATCTGGGGGTGGCCATTTTGAAACTAGCTCATGACAGAATAGTTGCACAACCTCTGCAGTAGCCTACAGCTGCTGCATATACAAGGCTAGGAGTGTGCCCAAATACATTGTGTCCTGTTTCTTCTAGTAGTAGGAATTTGACAAAGATCATATGACATTTATTGAGTTTACAAGGACACACTAGATTCTGTAAGTTTAAGATGTAAGAGTAAAATACTTACCCTTCCCATCTTTCTAGACCACATTCAGATAGCACACTGATTGTAAATTATTGTTTGTTTGTAGTCTTTGTACTGATTTACATTGTAGTTGTTAAAAGGCAGGAAATGGTAAGTTGGGTAGATAACAACAATTGCAAGCACTTCCCAGAGTTGAAAACACCCTGGGGACTTCAGGTGCTCAGGAAACAGCCATCTCAACACGATTTTGTCGATTGCTATCACCATTGCAGGAAGTGAATCTGGGGAACTACTAATCAATCAGTCATGTAATGCAATTGACCTGGCTAGTACTGTCAATCTAAGGAACACTTTCCCTGATGGGTTTGCAAGTCTAGTTTTAGGATTTAAAAATTATTAAGGGAAGTCATTTGATACAAACCTTTCCAAGCTGTCAT
This sequence comes from Maea johnstoni, assembly GCA_963942565.1. Lineage (NCBI taxonomy): Eukaryota > Metazoa > Annelida > Polychaeta > Spionida > Magelonidae > Maea > Maea johnstoni. The sequence goes on along the minus strand of OZ012695.1, from coordinate 39,040,693 downwards.
ACAAACAATCAAAATGATGAGTTGTATGACTCTGATGTTGAGGGTATAGAATAAATAATCAGCAAATTAAGGGGTTTGGCAGAAGCAAACTTATCCATAACAAATGTTAAGTGTACTTTTATCTCTCTCCCTTTCTTAGCCATTTTATTGTACCCTTTAAAGAGAAATTGTCTTCCAACAATTTGATGTAACAGATATTGCCTCCTTTTTTGAGCACTTCTGGACCCTTTCTTTTCTCTCTTGTTGAACATGGCTCTGTGTGGGATCAAAATTGAATATTGTAGGCACTGCACCAGGTTTCGGGTGTTTAAACCTCCTAAATCCAAGTTTTGTTTGTAGTTCAGCCTCAAAACAAGATTCCTCAAAGTGTTCATGACAAACACTTTGGGCTCCACTTAAATGATTAGTTTTTCATTGTCCATTCTGTCCCAATGTTGAATAGCCATCTTGCTGCTAAATCCTTCTTTTTTTGGTTAATCTTTGGGTTTGAAATGGAGAAAAAGGAAATTCCCTTCCCTTTTCCCCGTATAGCATCCAATAAACAGCACAAATCACCATTTCCACAACATTGTTGTCATGGTTTCATGTGTGATGCTGGGTGCTGTACATACAGGAAGTGCAACTATTCTGGCCTGCTGGACTGCCTGTCAGATGTAGAGAAGCAGTGCATTGTGGGATACAATGGCTCCCATGGTCTTGAGCTTAATGGCTGATTGGGGGGTGGCAATTAAGTGCAATTTCAGAGGTAAGGAAGCCAAACAGTATTCAGGTGAACAAGGACTGTTAAGTATACATACTAAAGTAAGTTTCTCAGCATATATTAGCCTGAAGGTGTAATTGTCCTTTAAGGTAGCCCGACAGGGCTGTTTTTGGAATTCAGATCTCCCGGGAGATGGGACTCTGCTATATGTTGAGCCCTGTCATGGGAATTAAATGGCGATGAAAAAATTCAACTATATGCTTGAGATTGACATTTTTAGAAGTTCCTCTCAAAAGAATTTGGGTGTCCCTGTATTAGGTATAATGCCCCCACCACTATATATACTAAGTAGGTTTAATGTCTCTCTCAAACTATAGATGGCCACACTGTTTTCAAGTGTTGCAGTTGAATATACAGACTACAGCTCAAGTGTGTCCCCTAGAGGATTTATTCAGAACTAATCCTGGAGTGAAATCAACTCAGGTTAGATCAGTGAAAGAGCCAGATATCACAGACTTGTAGCAAGTCTATTATGGCTGTACCTTTGCACCAATACATGGCTGTGGTTCTTATCTGTATATGCATTGGAGTCCCCCCAAAATACTGATTGGTTCATAGTGACATATGATTGGTGCATAGATTCTGATGGCTGTTATGAAATGCTCACCATGGGTTCTGAGTTATAGGACTTTTTCAATATCAGGATCACCTAACATATATCATCTAAGGGTAATCTACAAAATACAATGGCTGTATATCATGCATCCCACTGACCCACTATCTCGAGCATCAATGTTATTGTTTTGCATGGACCATGGTACTGGTAGGAAGGGGTGGAGTCGGCTCGGGGGACGCTTTCCATTTTCTAGAAACCAGTGGAATTGCATCACTTGATTAGTCGAATATGAACCCACAAATTGCAATTGTACAACAAAGGGGGCCCGTACTGCACACAATGATTGCAATATTCGTCAGCTGTTCGCCGATACCATACATGATACACAAACTCGCTTGGATTTGGAAGAATGCCCACTGAGAGAGCGAAGTGTGAAATTGTAATTATTGATAAATTAGTGATTTTTTCAACTTACCCCAATCTTCTTTGGATAAGAAATTATCAGAAAAGAACCTCGTATCCGGGTCTGTGCTTAAATCTACCGCCATCGCGATAGTCTTTGATTTTTCGACGCCCAAAAAGAATAAAATTTAAGCGGTGAACTGACAGAAAAACATGTGAGAAACGATGATGTGTACGTATGTTGCTCAAGGAAGTTGAAAATGGCGAATGTTATATCCCATGATG